>JAWNOM010000294.1:3927500-4151757 GCA_035045965.1 Drosophila aldrichi
AAACGTGACTTTAATTGTACAGGAGTGACAGAGTTTCTGGACTGCTGCTTTGCAAGTGGATGGACTGATTGTAATGAAAATAAGTCATCATTTGCATTGGCATTTACATTTGCGTATTGCTTATCAAGCTCTTCATTAAGGACATCCATGCTAGCTTCATTTTTGCAACTATTACTGGAAGCACTTGTCGTTGTGCTTCTCAGCTCGGGATATGGCGAATGAGATTCATTACTTTCTGGCGTGTACGGGTCCATATGCGAGTTCTCGACGTAGGTATTAAGATGCTGAGTGTCCATTTGATTTACTATTATATTCTCGGATAATACTACACTATTGGAAAACAACCTATAACGGTGTTCAGTGGGCTGCCTTTTCATCAGATTACGGCACATTGGGCAAATGGCGCTCTTAGGCGGAGCCTCAAGCTCTGCACTGCAAGAGTCATGATTATACGCTTGTGTACACATACAAACATATATGTTGTCGGAATCAATTAAATTGATGCTAATTCTGGGATGTTTCGACGAGGCTTTCTCTCTAGTTTCGTCGTCTCCAGCTCTTAAGGCATTCTCTATATTAGTTGTATCGTGTCCGCTGGCGCTGTTTGCGAATTCAGCTAAATGGCCTTCAGCAAATTCTAAGGGGCAGTCTTTTGATTTTCGTTCATGACTTAGACTTTTACCTTCTGTTATAACTTGACTATATAACTTGCTTATATAGGGACAACTCGTGTATTTAACGGGTGATGTTAAGTTGTTGTTGTTGCTATTAGCATTTGTGTGTGTACAACTGCAATCACATGATCTATAAGTACCTTTGTTTGGCTTTAGACGAACAGTTAAGTAAATAGGCTACATGACAAGAAGAGAAGAAAAGAAATATTAGTATTATCAATATAAATAACGTATTCTCAATGTGAAACATTTAGAAATAGTCAATTCCTTAAAAAGATCCCACTATCTTACAGACACGCCAAATAGTGACCAAAAGCTTAATATCTTCCACAGTTTAAAAGATGTATGTATCAACCCCGAAACAAATAGAAAAACCCACATGCTTACAAAGTAATTATGCATTTGTATGCGAATTAAATCAATAGACTTACGGTATATAAACAGGAAAATTTTCAATACTTATGGTACTTAAATTATCTTGTTATCTTGTGTTCAAAACTGTATATTAAATATTACTAGAGAATGGATATCTGACTATTAATAAAGTAGTATTTGCAGTTTAAACATATGCCCCTATATACAGAAAAACAAATCAAAAATGTATTACTACAGCTTTGTCATAAATACATATATATTCATATCAATGTTAACATAATAATAAATAGAATAAAATAAAGTTAAGTTACTTAAATCCAAAATTGTTCAGAAATCGGAGAATTATTCAAATTATAAATTATGTATTATTGAAATTCACATTCGGTCGTCACCGAAGACCCCAGTAGTCATTGCTTAATTTTAAGCTAATTTTATGTTAGCACTAATGCCATATAAAAAAATAACTAAATATTCTGTAAATATTTATATTTAATGAAAATATGAAAAGCTAAAGCTTAAACTGGTTCACATATCTAATTCTCATTTAATAACGCTCCATTTTAATAGCATTTGTTCTTACCTTATGATCGCCCATGCATACAGACTCTCCAATCATGTCATATTGCCATTCATCAGTGTCAATGATGTCTTTGACCTGTGGAGACATTAAGATACGATCACACCATGATGGACATCTAGTTGACATATAATCGGTAGGCATTTCGGGATCTTCTTCAAATGGATATGATGGAATGAAATTGATTGGATATTCAACCAAAAACTCCGCAAGTGGTGCCAGTTCCTTGTCAAACTCTTTCAACTAATGCAAATCAAAATTGAAGTTACATTTTTTAAATTTAGTTTCCCATATAATCGAATTTACCCATAACTCTTTAAATTTGAGTTGATGATCAGCGTGACTGAATTCTTTTTTGCCTACAGTAAGTATATTGTTGCCATCTGTGTTGCGGTAATTAATCTTAGTGCTTTCATTCTTTACACTTTGTAGACGATGCGCAGTTAGATTTGTAGTTAATTCCTGAAATAAAATAAACAAATAATATATTATGAAGACGCTACTTTAATAAACTTAACTTACTTTCACAACGCCCGCTGTGTCACACCTGAAATTAAAATCTCCAAACAAGAAAAAAGGGACGGAACCATTTTTGTCATCCAAGTGAAATCTAATTGATGATAAATTCATTAATTAATTATGAGATTTAGTAATGTTATAATGTGACGCTCGTAAATATCTTTAATTTATGTTTAGAAAAAACACATCAAACAATAGATATTTTGATTTTCTCAGCTAAATGAAAGGATACTTAGTTTCCTATCAACGGAAAATACGAATTATTGTGCTGCAGAAACTTAAGCTTACGCTTAAATATAATCTATTTGATCTTTAAGAATAGATTAATATAATTATATATTACATGTTACAAAAGTTACATTTAAATTAGAAAAGATGTTAAATACAAATTATGATTTACATCAAATATGTCTTTTATACTATTCTTTGCTTAAGCGGAAAAATTATTCTTAATAATGTGGATGTTGAAGTATTTAATTATTTACCTTTCAATAGTATGTATCAGGGCTCTTCTCCTTGTTTTGCAGTATACAGATGGAAAATCCTCACATGCAGCCAAATTGGAAGCATCGTGAAAAAGGTGTATATTGACTAGATCAATGGCTGTGCCATTAATTTCCCATCGTGTTCGCATAAATCCTTTTCGAGACCATTTACACTAGATTAAAATAAAATAAGTTAGTCATTTATCAATAAAAAAAATGGGTGGAAAATTCATAAAACTTGTTTAAGAAACAGGTGTTTCTCGCTTTTGAGGTTTTTTTTTTTTTAATTGTGTGGTCTAATTCAATATTAATAATAATAATCGTTGAAGCACAATAGACAATTACCGAATTTTTTTCAAAATAAAATTTGCATAATTTTATGTTGAAATCAAGCTTTTATTTGACGTCAACAACAGCTATAAAATATCAGGTTCCTAAATTAGGTTTGCTTAATCACCTAAATTTCTCATTAATGAAAAATTTATATATGTATTTTTTTAAATTGCATTCAATTTTGTATTTCTATTTTAGAAGAATTGTGCTAATGTTGTGTATTTTATCAGTTATTGATGTTATTGTGTTAATAAACTTTATTTTATCGATCAAAATATACTTACTTCTGGAAAAAAATGTTGAGGAAATTTGGCTTTCTCCTTGGTAGGAACTGTTTCAATATTACCACAAAATATTTGCTTCTCATTGTCTACTTGGTTATCATCCCAGCAATGTGTTAAAAAATTCCATATTCTTAAAGTACATATATCGTTGTGGCCGAAGTAAATATTGCCAAGTGCCTGTTAGAAAAATGAAAAACTTTTAAGGCAAAACGTTTGGACAAAATGTAAATCAACTCACTGTAAAATGCTCCGCTGACTTGAAGTCCTCATCCATATATATTCGGACGAATATAAATTCAGTCTTTGCCATTGCCTCGCACAAACGTCGGATAAATTCTTGTACATTTCCCATTGAATTTTCGTAAGTTTTTCCACCCACTTCTTGTAGGTGTAGAGCTAAAAATCTGGGATTGATTTTTGTTACATTCCCGATGAACTCTTCCAGCCATATTGTGAGTAACCTTTGTGGCTGCGCAGTGTTGTGGTTCATGAAATAATTTGCATTCAAACTTATTTACATACATAAAAACATAAGCATATACATACGTGCTTTAGGATACAAATATGCACATAAGTACCAATATGTATTTATACAATAAATTATATGTACGTACATCTTCAAATAAACTTCCCACATTGGCTGTTACTAGCAATATCTTCGTATCTGAATCTGAATTGCCTTTTTTTGTTTCCATTTTATCTGATATTCCCTAAATTTATGTATCTTTTGGTTTGTTAAAGCAGAGAACAGTAGGGATGTAACAAAAAAACAATAATAATTCGATAACTATTAAATTATCACTGCATACATCGCTCTTGTATCGATAAGTTCGAAAATTCGGATAATCAAATGCACCATTTTTGAATATACAATTTTACGTATTTGTTTTCGAAATTGATATAAAAACTAAATAAAGAAATTTATCTGATATTAATCGCTTCATAATAAAAACTTAAGGCTAAACTACACTCAAGTCAATTCGATAAATTCATAAATTTAGAAATCCAATAAATAAAAAGATATTGAAAAAAAAGTTTGTTCACTCAATAAATTAAAATCCAAAACATTTTCTCTACACCCGGGCAGGTATGCTTAAATCAAAATCCATGCAACGCAACAAGAAGACGTACAAAATCTGAACATATAACGTAACGTCAGTTCACTTTAAATAATGTTACAAAACAATGACACATGGCAAAACAAATTTAATAACAACTTAATAATTTAATTGTTGGATGATTCTTTGTTTTAGGAAACTTATCTGTCCACAAAACTTAAAAACAAAAAATTAAAAATAATAATAGTACTTAAACTTGCAAATTTTGTTTATCCAAGCAGACTTGAACAAAACATATATTTGCATTAAGGCGAAGACCCCAGTAGTCAGGGTTCTATTTATAATAACTATATTGGTTAATATATAATAAAATAATTTTAATATGTCGATGACGTTAAGAAATTGAAACAAATAGAAAAACAAAAATAATTGAATCCAATTTATACCTGGCCAACTAAAAAGGCTATGCCGTAAATGTTATTTAAAACAAAAGCGCTATGATATAAATATTTTTAAAATTATTTTTGATTACTATATTACTATTATAAACTTGAAACAAAATTCGTGGACTGTTCTGGGTAAAAAATTTGTTTCATTTCGCATGGTTCACATTTTGCAAGTTCGATTAATTTGGATATATCGTGTACAATTGTTCTGCTATTTATCGATATATACAAATATCGGATAAAAGTGTGATCTCGGAATTTTTTTGGCATCCCTATTTATAGTTACATTTTCTAAGCTGAAATGAAAATTGAGAGAGAACTGTGTTTCGTATAGTTAAAGAAATTTACAATGGTTTCTATGCAATTTGTGTTGCAACCGCTTCCAGGGACTGATGAACAATTCATTGAAAGGTAAATCACATTATTAATATTAATAAATAATTTAGTGCATTCATATGTACATAGTATTGATCATCCGCACATGTTAGACACATGTACATATCTATTTAACTCCAAAATATATATGCATATGAAAAACGTACATGTACGTACATGTACGCATATTTATTAGATGATATTGGGCTTTGAAAATTATTATATTACATGTATGCATTCGAGTTTAAAGTATTACACATTTATACATAAACATCTTTGTGTGCAGATATAATATTTCCATATACACATGCATGCATATATGTATATAATTTATATAAATATAAAAATATTGGTATATTTACGGGCCAGAGGCAACAGATTGTCTATGTCTACGTTTGTAATACAGAAGTACTTCTTAATTGTTGCATTTTTGTAGTTTGCATACATATTCAAAAATGGCATTAAACAGGAATATAAGTTGCCTAAAAAGATGTGCGTGTTACGGTATTTTACTATAAAGGACTTGTGTGTACAACTTACAAACTTCTACCCTATAACATATCTAAAGTATCAAATTATATATTGTATGTGTCTTTTTTTTTTTTTTTATAAGAACATAATGGGTAGCAACAATTAGCTGAGCATTAAACTAATGTTATTTTCTTCGGCATTTTTTTTTTTCTCGAATGTCAGAGACAACTCTAGACAAAAACATATGCGCCATGGCTGTGAAATTCACATGAATCATTGTAAGGTTTCCAGAACCGTACATATTTTAGAGTAATAATTGTGTTGACTTATTTACATAAAGAGGATAACATTTTTAGATATGTGGTATTTACGTGCATTACTGCAGGGTTTCCATAACATCATATATTTTTTTAGATTTGTAATCGAATTTGCTTGTGAACATAAATAGGTTAAAATTTTATTGTAAGAATTGCACCATATTTTTAATAATATATATATATTTAATTTCCGTAAAATTTATTTCTCATTAATCCAATTTAGAATACGAGAAGTCTCTGATAAAGTAAATCGATTCGGTTCCGGTACTCATCGAATATTTGAGCAATTGAAAATACCTGTAAGAGAGGTGGTAATTGGACCTAACCATATTGGAGTGCTTTTAGAAGATGGAAAAGCATTTCGAGTCGCCTTCTCCATAAATTCTGAAAAACTCGATTTGACAAAATCTGACAATAAATGGTAAATAATAATTGCATAATAATTTAATTGCAAGAATCATATTGGTTACGCTTCCTTAAAGTGCGCCTTCTGGTGGAGTAGCGGCAACAAATGCACCGAAGGCACCATCATCCTCTCGGCCTATGGCCCGCTCTCGTGCACGGCTGCTTCGAGCAACAGGTAGGACAAGCTCAAGCGGTCAAGGCTCTGGATCAAGAAGTACAGGGGTAATAATTGGGGGCAGCTCATCCAATCGACCCCTTGTAACAGTACCAGCCACATATGTGCCTGAAGAGCTTATTTCGCAAGCTGAAGTCGTTTTGCAAGGGAAAAGTAGGAATCTCATTATTAGAGAGCTTCAGGTTTGTTATCTCAAAGAAAGCTCTTAACATTATTGCAAATATTCTTATATCCCGTTCCTTAAATTGTAGCGCACAAACCTTGACGTTAATTTAGCCGTGAACAATTTGCTATCACGCGATGACGAGGAAGCTGAAGATACAGAAGAGGGAGGAGACAACTATGTGCCAGAGGATCTAATTTCATTGCTAGATAATGGTTTTTCCGGTGACAATAATAGTGTCATTATTGATCCATCGGATGGACTTTTCTCAGAAGAAATATTTAGTAATTATTCAAGCATAAGAAAGTAAGTATTACCAAAATATTAAATAATATTCAAGCGTATGTATACTCCTAACCTAGCCAAACCATTAAATAGTATTTTGTTTTAAGCATATAGTTAATAGCTAATAGCTGAGAATGTTACCGCCCATCTTAATATTAGCTTACTTATAAAAACGTTTATTTTGTAGTCTTCTTTTTGATCGAATTCGTAGTGAACGGAATAGTGCCAATGCAAGTGGCACTGATAATAATCAGTCCAATCGAACGTCGGCTTCGTCTAGCGGTGTCATAGCAGGAAGTGCCAGCCTTTCAGCTCAAATATCTTCTGCTAATGCTGATCGCGAAGCGTTTAGCAGATGGCGTGATCGTCAGTACTACGGCCCACGTCGCTGGATGAGTAAGGATGATTACACTTGGGATAAAGACACAGGTACATATATTCGACTTCAAATTATATTGAAAAAATACCCTTTTTAATATTAAAATTTTGTACAGATCCAAAAAAAAAGGAACCGTCTTCCATACCTTCCCCGATATGGATATCAGAAGAACTACAACCTTGGCCCGACAAGCCATCAACACGTTTTAAGACTATTGGAGCATTGTACTCTGAGTTTATTGCGCTGTCAGAAAATGGAGAACTACATCAGTGGCGCTGGTCAGACTTGGAGCCGTATAAATCAGATGTAAGTAGAATTAGAATTCGACTGAATTCGGCTGAATAGTGTTTTCTATTATGACTATTATTTGATTAGAATGCTTTATTAGGAAAATTGGAAAGTAAAACCTATTTTAATTCTTAAATTAACTTTTTACTGTCGCTACAGACGGACAACGTTTATCATCCAAAGACCTTGACCCTTAACATTGGAGAAAAGGTGGAGCTAATATCAGCAAATTTCATTAGATGCTCCGTAGTGACTGAATCGAATCGAGTTGCTACTTGGATGGACGAACAACTGGGATATCTTGGTGCTAAATTAGAGCATGCTGCTACAGCTTTTAATGAATTCAGCATGGACCCAATTGCAACAATACACGTTTGCTCACTATACACAGCAGTTAGAACCGAAAACAATAATATTTATTGGTGGGGAGTTCTTCCCTTCGATCAGCGCCGCTACTTGTGGGATAAATTTCGAACAAAAAATAAGAAACCATTTAAAATGGTTGTCGCAGATATCAACGTAGGATCACAAGTGGTTATGAAGAAGTGTCCTATTTACCAAACTGGCTCTATAGGCTTCACGTGCACCAATGGAGTGCCCAAAGTTGGACAGCTGTTAAACTCTGTATGGGATTTTGCAGACGTTTGTCGCATGAAGATCTTAAATGTCGGCTCAACTTCGGTGTCCGATAAGGTGCAGACTTTGGGAACAATTTCGACCGCTATTGCTGACAAGGATAATTCCAAGACCACTCCTGCACAGCCAACAAGTTCTGCAAAGAGTGGACAAATAAGTTCGACAAGTAAGGAATCTACTGATCGCATCGACATGCCACCTCCACCGTCACCAGCGTCTAGCACATGTAGTGATACCGGTAGTGTTACTTCACACAAACGTACCAAGAGAATGACAACTAAAGAAGATGGCAACAGTTGTCAAGAGGGAAGAAAAGACGAAGAGCTATGGCAACTGAAGGACGTCGTATTCGTTGAGGATAAAGTGGGCCCGGTTGGAAAAGTTCTGAAAGTGGATGGGGATTATGTGGCAGTCCGATTCCCACCACTAAGTTGCGTCAGTAGCGTTCCCGGACTAAATAGCAAAGATGAAGGAAAGGAGGACGACTGGCAGCAGTGCCGCCTATTGCGACGCGAAGATGTTCAAGTTTTTCGTACAGCTGTTTCATCACGTGGACCAGATTGGCTACAAAAACAACCGAAGAAAATAAATATTGGTGCTGATCCAGCAAACGCTCAGCTGCTGACTATCGCTGTAGATACCCGTGGCATTCATGTGATTAAGAAGCTGTTCGGCAAGATACATTACAGTCTCTATAACCTGTACAACAGCAAGCAAGAACAAAACTGCCAATTCCCCACAGACTGTGCGTCATTTATAGGAGCATCTGCCAACAACATTACCATGGCCTGTAATAATGATTGCAACGGCAACAGCAGTACGATTGTGCTGAGGGATGGCAACGGAGCGCTCTATCCACTGGCTAAAGACTGTCTTGGTTCCATAAAGGATCCCCTGTGGTTCGACTTGCCGCCTGTTAAGTCGATAACAATGGCTACAATATCGCTGCCGCCGTCAGCATCTTGCATCAATCTAAAGTCGAAAGTATGCATGACCGCTTTGCTTTTCGAAACACAGAAGTTTATGCCACACATACTGCGATGCGATGTGAAGAACTGCATTGCTCTGCTGATGCGACTCGAAAAGGAAGACCGCAAAGATATTCTTTCGGTTGTGGAAGAGCGTTGCGATGGTAATCGCAACATATTCCATGCCTGCGTTATTATGTGCGCCCCCACATCAAACAAGGACTCACAAAACTTATCAGATTTCAGCACCAGTAGCTCTGATAAGAAACCTGTCGCTTCTGGAGTTTCCATGCCACGTGCAGGTCCTTCCCTGTCATATGGCACCGCATTTGGCAATGGGAGCAGCTTTAGCGAGAGCTCGAGCTTCGCTACAGTGCCTGGTATGGGTTCATCTTCAGCTTCTGCTTCATTAAGCAGGGAGAATCGAATAAGTCTGCGTGACATGATGAATCGACTGATCAACACTGAACAATCGGAGCAGAATCAAAACCACAATCAGCAAGCAACGAGTGCAGGCGAAGATCATGCCTATGTTCCAATACCCTGGTCCCTTGAATCAGGCACAGCTAGCAACCTTAGCACAACAGGAGCTCAAAACGTGGCGGAAACATCTGATGAAGATGTTTCCAAAGTGCTGCCTTCCTCATCTCAAAACATTGCGTCAAGCAGCAAATTGGGATCTCCAAACTATACATTCGACTTATTACAACGACGCGAACAGGCCATTCTGATCCTTCAGCATATGTGCGCTAGTGTGGCTCTGCGCCCTTACCTTTACCAAATGTTGAGCGCAAAGGATGCTCAGGGGCAAACTCCCTTTATGCTGGCCGTTTCATGTCGCGCCTACGAAGCTGGTATCATAATATTAAATACCATTCTCAGTGTTTCTGAGCAGGACACACATCTGAAGGAGGCGATGATATTCCCCAGTGGATCGCCGGCTGATCAGTCCCCTCTACACGTCATCTGTTATAACGACACGTGCTCCTTCACCTGGACAGGTGCTGATCATATCAATCAAAATATATTTGAGTGCAAAACATGCGGCTTAACTGGCTCTTTATGCTGCTGCACCGAATGCGCACGCGTTTGCCATAAGGGCCACGACTGTAAGCTTAAGCGCACTGCACCAACGGCCTACTGTGACTGCTGGGAGAAATGCAAATGTAAGGCACTGATCGCAGGAAACCTTACCAAGCGCTTTGCACTGCTCTGCAAGCTCGTTTCGTGCACTGATTTGGTTACCAAATTCAACTCAAAGGGCGAGTCCATATTGCTGTTCCTTATTCAAACTGTCGGACGTCAGATAGTTGAGCAGAGGCAATACCGCTTCAATGTAAGAGTCCGTAATGTGGGCAACACCGGAAATGCCAGTGGAAACAGCACTGTTATCACCAATCGAAAATCTTCATCACTGGACATGGATAGCGACATGCCAGACCATGACCTGGAGCCGCCTAAATTTGCTCGAAAAGCTCTTGAGCGCCTTTTGATCGACTGGCAAGCGGTACGCTCTATGATTATGAGCGGCGCAGATAGAAACGAAACAAATCTAAATCCACACGGGAACAGCAGCGAGGGAGGCAACTCTGAGAGCTTCAATGTTTTCATGCAATCTCAGCATGGCTCCACACTACTCGACAAGTTCACGCACAGCCTGATAGTAAAATGCACAAGCGACCATCTGGATACTCTGCTGCTGACTCTTGTACGAGAACTGCAGAATTTTGCTGTCCCTGGCCGTTGCAAAGAAGCTGAGGAAGTGGCCAGACGTTTCGTGCGGTCTGTGGCGCGTGTATTTGTTATCTTCAATTTGGAGAAACAGCCAAACCCAGAGAAACGAAAGAGTCACACTTCATGCAACAAATACGTTCAGAGTTGCGTGAAGGTGTTTCAGACACTTCACAAAATATCAATTGAGGAGCTGTGCGAGGTATCTGAGGCCCTTATTGCACCCGTGAGACTCGGTGTCGTGCGACCGACCGCTCCATTCACAATGTCTTCGTCTAATCTGGATGTAAGTTCGCTTTATTGACACAGTCAATTTATGCACTGATTATAATACGTAAATTGTTTTCTAGAATTCGGATGACTTGTTCAGTGTTGAGCCACTGGCGCCTTCCAATGTTGAAGCATCCGCTGAACAGATTGTCGTGCACGATGCTATCAACGTACAAAACCCCAGCTTCAATGTACAACAAAATTATGATGTGGTTGCAATGGACAGTAAGTATATATATTCAATAAAATTGGATGGATACCAGATGTTAGTTTATATTTATAATGAAAAATTGTTTCTTAGATCTTCGTGATCCATCGGAATCGGAAGAAATCCCCAATCGAGAATCTAATCTGGGCAACCAGGACGATGACTTGATAGAGAATCAGCGCAACGAAGAAGGCATGCAGGATGATGAGAGTGATAACGATTTCACTTTCAATGACGCTGAAACTGAATCTGATTCCGATGACAACCAGAGCAATCAAGACGCGCAAAGGAGTGTGCAAACTGGAGCAACTGTTGGCTCGGAAACAGGTAAAATGCACTTTACATCTCTTTTTATTCCATACGTAGCCTTTATATGTATATTATTATGGTATATATGTGATATACTTACTAATATGAGAGAGCGAATTTACAAATCAAAATACATTTTGTAAATCATGGACGTAATCTTGAAGCTCTGTTTGCTAAATCAACCGCAAAGACATTTTCAATCGCTCTCGTCTATTCCTATTCAAGTGTCTCTATTTTCATGAAGATAATTTAAAACGTTATTTCCGTGCTATAATATATAAATATATATATGAATACTATAATTCGTATCTGTGCATATAGATACTTCGGCTTCGTATCGCTATATACTTAACCAATCTCAAAAGTAATATTTTATTTATATTAATCATTAATTTAATAATTTCTTTGTAGACATTGGTGTTCTCTTTCTGGAAGATGAATCTGGGGACTCCTCGGCTCAAGAAGAAGACGGCTCTGAGGATGGCGAATCGGACGACCAATCTGATGAATTTAGTTTCAACGATCAGCAACTTGAGCGCCGCAACGTTAATCCTAATTCACGCAACGATCTCACTCCACAAACAATGCAATGGGCCATCAGAAGCCGTGATAATACTCGCTCCTCTGTTCGCGTCCCAACTGGTTCCAATTTAGTTTTTATTGATCCCATGGCGTTACGTCGCTCTGCTGTGCCAGCCAGCACAGCGGTCAATACGCCAACTGCCGAGTCTCACACAATGGCCACGACTGCAAGTAATTTGGGCCGCGCTTTTGGCATTACTATACGACAAATATCCGAGCTTTTAGCTATTATGTCTTACAATATGATGAACGATATTGAGACCTCATTGAAGATTCGAATGGAGGAAGCGATTGCCGTTCAAGTAAGTATCACATATATGATGATGATGGATAATATCTATTATAGTTATCTATAATTATAATTATTATTATGCACAGACTTTTGTTGAAAAAAGATTGAAGCCAACATGGGACTGGATGTTCACCGTTATGGATGGAACAGAGGCGCAGTTGAAGTTCGGCGCATATTTGACAAACTACACTGATCCAAATCATCCACTGCATCCGCTCAATCTTAGTGCGCAAGCAACCACAAGCCAAGCTTCCACTTCGACTTCTGCAAATGTTGGCGTAAATGTAATTGGTGAGTTCAAGTTGAGATTGTAGCTGAAACAACATTTTAGAATAACCATTTCATTTGTAGGGTCAAGCTCTCGACGAGATTTCTTCACATATTGCCTGTCATTGATGCGCGCGCACACTTCAGAGCACCGAGATGCACTTCCCGTATTGGATATAACTGCGTTGCGTCACATTTCGTATGTGCTTGATGCATTCGTTTATTACATGCGCAATGATACTAGCTTTTATGATAAAAACGATATATCCGGACGAGTAAACAATTTGTCAAACTGTATGGAAACAGATGACACGGATGATGAATTGAGCAACATTGAAAGCTCGAATGCCGATAGACAATGTGCTGGGAACGCATCGGCTAATACGAATATTCGCAAATACGCATTCTTTACCAGATCTGATTCAACTCTAAGTCTGGGTTGCTCTGCACCGGACGGATTTGACTTACCACTTGATATGGCCATGCCACTAGCTGATAAACCACACCTTCTGCAACCAAATTCAAAACGACAGGAACTGTTTGCCAATCTTCCATTGCACGCAGTTCCTGCTGTTAAAAACAACACAGGCAAAAGTAGCACTTCCCATCAGGGATCTATTGACCAACCTCCTACTAGGTTGGGCTTCTCAAATTTTATGAAATCTGATGCACCAGCAAATGAGAATGATGTCGGCCAGCAAATAACAGAATCTGAAAATAATGTTGAAACTATCGAAGTAAAAGAAGACAGCAGATCTTATAAGGACGACGACACTGGAGACTCAAATATATACGTTCAGTTAAAGAAAAAACAGTGCTTGGATGATTCAAAATCACATAAAGGGTCTGAAGGTAAGTTTCTTTCATCGTTTACTTCCGTTAGGCTAACCAAATTATAATGCTTAACATTAAACGTTCACTTTTGTTCAATAGCTGCTAGTTCATACTCTAAAGGTCATACTGATTCAGAGGATGTGCATATGATCGATGTTTCGGCGGGACCTAGTACATCAACAGATATTTTAATAACAACTCGTCCAGAAGTTATTATTGCACCAAGCCAAAGTCGCATCAGGGATGAAGTGTCACCAATGCAGAGCTCCTTATCAGTATCAGCAGTTCGTAGTGTTATTGTTCGAGCTGGAACATCAAATCTGAAACTTGAATCAGACGACAATAGCTTACCCGAATGCAAAAACCCAACGGCGACTTCCGCCCCACACCATCTTAAATGTGATAATTGTCGGGAGAAGTTACCATCTCAGACTGTAATATTTCCCATCCGTGGCTCTTTGTTTTACAAGAGTAGCTCTTCAGAGTTGCCATCATGGAACTTCCTGCTGAGTCGGTGGAAATTGGCTCTTGATCTTTTCGGACGTGTTTTCATGGATGACGTGGGTATGGAGCACGGATCTGTATTGCCTGAATTAAGAGGTTTCCCAGTGAAGGAAATGCGCTTTAGACGACATATGGAAAAACTGCGCAATGGACAACAGCGAGACTTAGTTCTCTGTAAGCTTGAGCGTAATCGTGAAAGCTTAATAATCCAAACCTTTAAGGAATTAAATGCTCAATTCGGCACACAAAATCGACGAGCTCAGCCGCCCATAACATTTAACAGAGTTAAGGTGACATTTAAGGATGAGCCCGGTGAAGGTTCAGGAGTTGCTCGCAGTTTCTACACTTCAATTTCGGAAGCGTTGCTAGCAAGCGCAAAAATGCCAAATCTCGATTCTGTGCAAGTGGGTGGTACACACAGCAAATATGGAGTACCTTTCTCGAGCATACTACGCAGCCGAACCGTATCCGGTTCTAGTCGCGATCCTCCGTCATTGCAGCGTCGTGGAACCGGCAGCAAAATATTGTGGCGTACAGCTCGAGAACGAAAAACATTAAATGTAGACGCTAGACCATATACTCCAGCATCTAGTGCAGGTAAAAATGCGACTTGTCCTCACTTAAGGGAATTTTTAAATATAATTCTGAATTTATTCTTTATTTAGATAATAACACGGCTGAGGGCTCGAACGATCATTTATCTGTCCACCTACAACAACTTGGCGAGCGTCTGTATCCCAAGGTAAGTAAACGAATTATTCATCTTTAACCCAAAGTTATAATTTTAAAATGTTTTCTAGATCCACTCAATAAATTCGGTGCATGCTGCAAAAATAACTGGCATGCTATTGGAAATACCCACTCCGCAGCTTCTGTCAGTTCTGTCTTCAGATGAAACGCTTAGACAAAAAGTTAACGAGGCTGTTGAGATCATAAACTTTAAACTCAAATCGGAAATAAACATGCAGAACCAACAGAAAAAATCGCCATCTGCTGCAACTGAACCAATAGAAGACGATAATGAGCCATTGTTTTACTCTCCGGGTAAACGTGGCTTTTATACTCCACGACAGGGTCTTGCGTCATTTGAACGTATTAATGCATTTAGAAATATTGGCAGGTTAGATCACAATTATTATTGTAAGATATATGGATTTGTAATCTATTTATTTTATTCTTTCTTTAGACTTATTGGGCTTTGCCTTTTGCAAAATGAATTGCTCCCACTGTTCCTTCAAAGACATGTATTAAAATATGTGCTTGGCCGAAAAATTAAATTTCATGACCTCGCATTTTTTGATCCAGCCTTGTATGAATCATTTAGGCAGCTCATACAAAATGCCCAAACAAAGGAAGGAGAAGAAATCATCAACCGAATGGAGCTTACTTTTGTGTAACTATGCAATGAACCCTAATTAATCGTTTACATAAATGTATTAAAATTATGTTTTTATATTTACTATAGCATTGATCTGATGAAAGAAGAAGGTTGTGGAAACCGTGAATTGATACCAGGCGGACGTGATATACCCGTAACGTCGAGTAACATATTTGAATATATTAGACGTTATACTGAATATAGGCTCATTAAGTCACAAGAGAAGGCTCTTGAGGTTCGGCTTACAAAACTTATTCTATTTTTGAATTCATTAACATATGTGTGTGTGTGTTTACAGGCTTTAAAGGATGGTATTTTTGATGTTTTACCGGACAACTGCATGAATAGCTTGACTGCGGAGGATCTACGTTTACTCCTGAATGGTGTCGGGGATATCAATGTTTCAACACTAATTTCGTATACAACATTTAATGATGAATCGAGTGAAGGCCCTGACAAGCTATTGAAATTTAAAAGATGGTTCTGGAGTATTGTTGAGAAAATGAATACGCTAGAGCGCCAAGATCTGGTATGTATTAGCTAATTATCTTAGAACATAATTGCTTAATTTACGGTAATTCCAGGTATATTTCTGGACAGGATCACCAGCTTTGCCAGCTTCAGAGGAAGGGTTCCAGCCCCTGCCATCTGTCACTATTCGACCAGCAGATGACTCTCATCTTCCTACTGCAAACACTTGTATATCCCGACTGTATATTCCTCTCTATTCCAGCAAATCAATTTTACGTAGTAAAATGCTGATGGCCATTAAGTCCAAAAATTTTGGATTCGTTTAAGCAAATAATTACCATTTTCTGGCTGGCGTTGTTTTTGCCGTACGTTTGCTTATGCGAATCAATTTATTTTTTTTTTTTTGGTATTTGATAAAATTTTTAAATATGACTATTCCACATTTGTAACCAACCACACATATGTATGTATCTCCATTCCTTCAATTTGGTTCTGACTTGATAAATATTGCAATAGTTCTGTTTTAAGATAACGTCTTTGAAGAGGAATTCATAAGGTCATTCATTCCTTCATACAGTTCGACTGGATAACAAACACTAAGGAAATGTTAAAATGAACAAAGATTAAGATGTAGGAGTTAGGTCAAGTTTGCTTTTATTATTACATTTATTTAAATGTAGGAAATGTAATAAACTACAATATATAAATATGTATATTAACCAGGGAATAAATCTATAATGGTAACCTAAATAAAAAAATTTAATTAAAGAAGTGTTTTATTTAAAAGCTTTAAGTGTATATGTTACTTTTGTTTATTGTTTTTTTTTTTTACATGAAAATTCCCCAAAAATATGTCAATCTGAGCAAAACATATATAGTAAATAGTTCAACTTACATTACTGCATTAGTTAACTAACAGCGAAAGAAATACAGTTATATCAGTTTGGCTCATGAATTACACATTCATGTCTGGCTGCAGTTGTTATACATTTTGTTGGTAACTTATCAGATGAGCGCAGTTATAAAACAAGTAAAATATTCTGCAATTAAAAATACCGGACTGGGATTGGACCGGTTTATAAAAGCAGATTTCATTTCGATTGAGTTTTGCAAGAAATCTGACCTAAATTTAAACTATTTGTATATTCAACGATGGCCACATATTTTAGTTTCTTTTATTTTCAAAATGTGAGATTGTGATGGTGTTATCCTATTACTTTTAAAACAAATAAAGCTGATCCTATCATAGAGGCTTATGTTTGTGGTAACTTCAAAGCTTTATACTTTTTCGTATTTAAGAATACATATTTTGTAATAAAATTCCTAGGGTACCTATTCAATGTTCCAAATTACAAATCTTTACATAAAACAAATGTGAAAACTAATACACTCACTTATTATTATATCTTCCTTCTGCAAAAAAATAGTGATAGATAGCAAAGCAAATTATACATAATTAAATATATAATAATGAACAGTTATTATAGAGCCTTCGTAGAAAAAATAAATATGCTAAAAATTATAGTAATAGCAGCAAAACTTAGCAGTGGAAAGAATCCTGGCTTTGACCTATATTTGGGAAAAACTATTATGCCTTAAAGAGCTAATCGAATGGAGTCTATTCATCATCGTGATTATAATTCTTTCGAATCGTCTATTGAGCCATGCAAGCCCCCAGCAAGACGTCTGTTTATGGTAATCATGAATATAAATACATATGTATACGACTTCTTTTGCCAGCCGCATACTTTTGAGTTGTTGCAGTCGCTGCACTCCTCGGATATGCGCACAGGGTATAAAGAGCGCAAATTAAAACGAATATATAATACAATGGAGCTTTTTCTTTTCTTTTGATGCATAGTTGAAATATTTACGTTTTTCAATTAAGACTAATTTGTTCTACAAATTGGATAGTGAAAGTTTTGTAACTCGCGACAATTCCAAAAGAGTTCGAAGCGGCTACTGCACGTATCGAGCAATCTGACAAACACGTAGCGGGTATGCAGCGCTTTCTTGCATACTTAAGTGAGTCTGCACCGAAAACGAAATAATCATTTATACATGCCAATCCCTCAATTGAATGTATGTGTGTGTGTGTGTGTGCAGTATCGACCCCAAACTCTTACATCCGTTGTTTAAAACATACTACTCGCCATACGCAACGTTCATTTCAGTTTTGGTTACGACTCCACGCATTTCTTGGCTCTCAGTGCACAGTAAATCAAAAATGAAACGGAATTTCGTGATATTATTCGGGTTTGTGCTGTGCACAGGTGCATGGGATATATCCGCAGGGCAGGATACCTATACGGATGCCTTGCAAAACTCCCATAACACAGATCATGGTGTGTGAATCTTACATAACTACGGCTAAAAAAACATTTATAGAAAGCACGAATACGGTGAACTATTTAAAAAACAAAAGTGAAAATCTCTGCCTTCAGCTCAGTTGTGTGTTGAAAGTGAAATAAGTGTATGAAAGTGCATTTGAAGTATAATAAAATGGTTTTAAACTACTTTCAATTATAATCAATCAATCAAAATCAATCAATCCTTACAGCCAATATGAAGGCTGATAAGACATATGTCCAGGAAAATACCTCGGTCTAATACAATACTTCGATGTGCTTTGCAACAAATTCATGTGAAGAAAATACCATATAATATTTATTTAATATCTTAAGTATTCTTTAATTTATTCATTCGTCCTTTAATCATAATGGGCACAAAATAATTCTTCTTTTTAACGAAATGATATTTGTATTATACAATTTACATTTAATACTTTATACAGACTAATTTTTTTATATTTTAATCTATTGTATTTGAATTATTATTTTAATAGATGGCCTTGGCGGAGGCTATCAGTATAACCCACCACCAGATAATAGCTATTTGCCCCCAGATAATAGCTATTTGCCTCCAGCGCCAAGCCCACCGGCTCCAGTCTATGGTCCTCCGCCCGTCCCATTCTATAACTCCCCCCCGCCAGTGTACTACAAGCCCGCTCATCCAATACCATATCAGGCGCACGATTCAATTTTAGCGAAACTAAAGTCTAAAATAAGTCTGCTAACTCTCGGCAAGATCGTCTTGAAACTCTTAATATTCAAGAAAATAGTCAAATTTATCGGCATCATTTGCTTGCTGCTCGTTTTGCCCAAGCTGAAGCATATGTTCACTGATAATATGTCTATGGAAGACGAAATCAACAGCAAGCACGTGGAAACGGATAAGGGTAAGGCTCAAGGGATGAGAGGATCCATTTAAATATATATTTAATCAAATATCTTATTTTCAGAAAAACTTCAAAAACATATTGATAGCGTGTATGATTTTATAATGAGCTCCATTCAAGCCTTTGAGGAAGAAACTACATAACAGTTTGATAATAGTTTTAGATTTGTATCTGCAAGAGTATTATTTATTTATTTATTGTAAGTGTGTTTTGTTTTTAAAAACGAAACGCCAAATTATGTAAAGAAATAAAAAAAAAATCTTCTTTATTAATTTGTTGTATTAATTTTTAACGAATTCAAATTCAAATTCAAACTTATAAGGGAAATATTTTTCGATAGCTTTCATGGATCTTACTAGAAGACCATTAACAACAAAATCAAAATATCATGAATAATATATTAACGTGTTGTACGAAATATATTTTAATAAACACAAAAAAAAAAAAAAAACATAAATTTGGAAATTTTAACAGAAGTAATTCAAGACAAATATGGTTAACATAATACTTAATTTCTGTCAAATGAATTTTAATTTGTATGACGATTTTACCAATCAATTCACCGATTTTAACGAACAAATTCGATCAATATTTATATTTGAATTCCATGCGGAACAAGTATTGTATATTGACCTGTGCAATGTCATACACAATAAACTCATTGTACAACAACGAAGACTTCAACTTATCATCGGTGATGGGCTTTCCCAGAGGTATTTCAACTCCATCATCTCGGAAATGCGACTCTTTGGGATCGGGCATCGTGCGACCGTGGCCAAAGCAGCTGTGCTTGCCCTTGGGCAGTTCGGTTACGTAGTTGGCAGCCTTGCATTCCATCATGTCACCCAAGGCCACTTCGGACAGCATCATAAGACCAGTAGAATTCTGTTGACTGGTGCAACAATAATTGGCCGACTTGGACACCATATCTGCGAAATAAATACCCTTGCCAAACATATAGCCTGTTGGTGGGGCTTCTGGCGGCGCAATTTTCAAGCCATGCGACAAAATTCCCACAAAGTTTGTCAGACGCGAACCGTGCCAAAGCAATTTTCGATTATGTAGCTTCTTGAATGGCTTATACCGACGAGCTTCGCCTTGACGGGCTACCTTAAAGACGTCAATTATTTCCAGCTCGTAAGAACTATGGGTAGATGCATGCGTATTCTGCACGTATTTTTTGAGTAGCATAAACTCGTCACTATTTTTATCGATCGGCTCCAGTTGTGTTTTCAATTTATCGTAGTGCTTATCCAATGGATTCCTTTCCTCCGAAGTATCTTCGTGCTTTATTAAATTGTAAGCAATCTCAATCTCAGACAACGAATCCAACATTTGCCTTAAATTCTCCACCTGCTCTATGGTGTCGATCAACGGTGGCGCATGGACTCCGAAGCTGTGAGGAATCAATGTATAGAACCTATTAGTGGCATCAATAAATCTAGCATTCGACCCGCTTTGCTGAATCAACTCATAAATTTCATTGACAACAGTATACGCTGACTGAATCTGCTTCAAGCTCAGTTTGCCCAATGGCATTTTTTCCATATCTATGTGAAATTCCATCATTGTTTTTTTCATAGTGTCGACATCGAACATTAGCTGTATTAATTTCTGAACCGCAGGATCCAGTTTAGATGGCACATTATCATATTTGGATTCTTTTAATTCATCACCCCCATCGTATTGAACATCAATCGGATACATTCGACCCGGCACTTTGACAAAATTATTCCTGTTCCTAAAATCATTGCCTGTCTTATCTGCATACACATCGAAAAAACATTGCTTAGCATCGATTACTGAATGGAAATCCTCCAGTTTTGAGTTGCCAATAGTTGTGCCAATACGACCCCAAGATCGATAGACCCAGTACCTATATATAACAATTAGGAAAGGTGTTTCAGATTATAGTCTTGAAATGCAATAATTCAAAAACTTACTTATTTTTCGTATCAGCCTCCAAAAGTTGTAGTTTATAAAACGAATTTTTGTTTCGTTGTATGTCTGTTAAGCCAAGTACAACGTTATATTTATCGTCGCCATTGACATAGACGTGCGCAACATTTTCCAGACCACTTCCGGGGTCAACTACCAGTCCATTCTTCATTTTAAGAGTAACCGACTTTGGTACCGACTTTGTGTAAATACTCTTCGACTTCGAGCTCTTTATTTCATCTTGAGGCAATCGAGCGGCTGGGTCTGTTCCCCAGTCACAAAGAGTCATACTGCTTATAAAGTTGAGGGCGCCACTGCTATCAGACTCGACACAATCTAGGTACTTCATAGGAACTATGTGTATGCCAAGCTCTTTGGCTTTAGTTATACGAGAACTCAACTTCTTCACTTCTTTTTCTGTGGAAATCACAGCAATGGTGCCGTCTGTGATCTTGCTGTCACATTTTCCCCCCAACTTTGCGATTCGCTTTTTTATTTCCGCCTCTTCTTCCTTCAAGCCCACAACTGAGAATTTGAAGTTGTATAACGGTGGCTTTTCGCGTTTAACTTTAGGACTGCAATAAAAACGAAAGTGATATTTTCAAAACAACTATGTATTTCTAAATACAGATGAATCGCCAAATTTTTAAATATATTGCATTGATGCGCGGGAGTATAATAATTATTCTTTGAAGTTAAATAAATAAATCTAAGTACATGCAAATTATAATTTAATAATGACTTGATTGCTTACCCGTCAAGTTCATCTGGATTTTTCTTTATGGCCATGTCTTTAGCAATAGTTGCTGCACTTGGAGGAATGTACTGAATAATACGCGTTTCGGGTTTTCTTTTGTAGGAGCTCAAAAAACTATACTCAGGCTGCAAGTCATCTGGGATTTTGCAAGCAGTGCGTTTGGGTTCAGTTAATAGCTGCGTGCATTTGGTCCATTCAGATATATTTCCATTGCAAGCATAACCTGATTTGTTGAATATGAATTGAGTACTCTTGCACTCTGGGCAGGGTGTTATAGCGCCAAAGGCGAGTAGGTCTGCTGCTTGATCTAGGAGCTTTTCCGAGTCACCAAAAATGGGCTCCTGTTTATTATATCTCAATAACTCTTCAATATCGATCTTTTTCATTTCTTCCTTTATACTATCTCGATATTTAAACAAAATATCATTTTGTTTTTTTAGTTTCTTCGTCTTTTCCTTTTCCTCGGCTTCTATGTTTGGTTCCAACTTTGGTTTCTTTACTTCAGGCATATCTTCAGATTTAATCACTCTGTAAAATATTTAATTCAAATAAATATTGTTTTAATATTATTTTTTTCCTAAACTACTCATTTATATAATAACAAATAACGTTGTACTCACGGTAGAGTCTTTAAGACTTGCTCCCTATCCTCCTTTTTCAAAGACTTATATCCGGGTAGATTTGCACCACTATCAAACCACCCGATATCGGAACGCATTTGGGCAAAGCACTCCAAATGATGCCAAATCTTTTGCCCACCGTATTTCATTCCAACTTCAGTGTCGTAAACGGTTTTTGACACTCTAATTTCGTCCTTGTTTATTTTCAGTTCACAGCCACGACAAGCCGCACGACTTGATTTTGAGTACTCAATACTAAAATCTTTAAGTGCGGCCTGTTCAGCCTTCGAACGTTTGCCCGATTTGCTGGCAACAACTACTGGACCAGAGCCTGAAAACAATTGATTGATTATAGCTTTACTTTATCCTAAAACATTGAGTAAACCAACCAATCATTTCCTTAATTTCAGTTTGGTCTGCGAATCGCAAGTTTTCAAAGTTTTTAATATCCCCAACAGAAGCCGGCTTTTGCTTCTTAAAAAAGCAATCTTTGTGAAACCAATTTGGCGTTTTTCCATCATGAAAGGCAGACTAAAAATATAAAGATAAAAATTGCATTAAGTAATGTGAAAATCTTGTAAGCCTATCAAAAAATCAGTTCAGGCGTTTGGTATCAAAGGCGCCTATTGAATTCGACGCTTGGGATCGAATGAACGAATTCCGTGAATATACATACTATGTAAATTCAAGAATATAACGATTTTACCCTCGTAAGTCAACTGGTGAAGACAATATTAAGCGAAGAGAATTATTTCGTCAATACAAACTGTTATTGATTAACAAAAACAATTGTCGATCGATCAACTCAAAATTGTTCTTACGTTGCCGCAGTCTACTAAAAACGTATTGACATGCATCGACATGTCAGCTACTTGAATAACATCATCATTCCTACGCTATGTACAACAGAAGTAAATCGCTATTGATTCGCTTCATTGTTTATCAAATATTGCCAGAATTTCTAAATGGTTTTCTAGACTGATTTTATTGTATATTATTTTTTGTCTTAGTGGGTTTTTGCAAAGTACACCGTCAAATAACTTTACATGCATCAACTTACTTGAACCATCACAGCAATCCTAACAACATCCTTTGGAATGGGAGTTTTGCATCCTTTACATGAAGCTCGACCGCTTTTTGAATATTCTACCATGTAGGGCAATTCGACATCCATCTTTCGAGTTTATTTTTGAAGTATAAGTAATGTATTTCACCACAAGCAAATTTAACCGCTAAACCCTCTAATGAAACGCTAACTTTAATATCGATATATTTTATACAACTCTTACATCGATAGAAATAAATGAATGGGCATAGTTTTCTCCTGAAACTATGGAATAAAACAATAACATTATATACTCGAATCGTTCCAGGTTTACTTCTTTCCTGGATATATAAATTTAAATATATATAAATAAAAAAAATATTTATATAACTTTAGCTCCGTTAGGCCATTCCAGATAACTTGATTTTGTATATATGTATATTGAAATATTGAAAAAATATTAGTTTTTAATATTAAATAATATATAAATACATAAATCAATTAATAATATGATGCCAAAATAAGACTGGAGGTATTTCTTAATTATGGTAGTTAATGATTTAATTGTGGGTTTCCAAGAAATTAAACCCTAATACAATATATAAATATATACACTCCACTTTAAGATCTTAACAGCTTAATTGAATTACTCAATTCACTGATTATTATAATTTATAGCCATACTTTAATTAAAAAGCCATAATTTGGAATAACAGTCTTGTGAACGATAATATATATTATTTGAAAAAATTAATTTGTATTTATATTCATTTATATTTTATTTATTAATATTTTTTTATATCAGCAACTTAAATCCAAGCTGATCTTAGAAGTTAATAAATTTACAATTTTAATGAAAATATCGTAGTACGATAACAACGGCGTTTATTTTTCATTTTAATTTTTGGACATTCCCTAATCCTATCATTCATGTAAAAGAGATATATCGATGTATTGACGTATCGATATATTTTAGTGCAAGTATAAAAATCCAATATTTGGAGATTGATTACATACAATTACTAAAGGCATTAGATTTTTGGCTTTGAAGTAAATAATTAAGTATTATACGTAATTTACGCAACAGTAAAATGACCGAAATTTGTGAGCCGCTGACCCTGGCCAGGGGTAAGATTATTCGTTGCCCAGATAATATCCACATTGATTCTAAATATAAATCTATTCTCTTTCAGACGTCAAGAGGTCTATAGAGTTATTAGAAAAACTTCAGGCCAGCGGAGACTTTCCGACAACTAAATTGGCTGCATTACAAAAAGTTCTTAATTCTGATTTCTTGAACTCTGTGCGTGAAGTCTATGAACATGTTTATGAAACTGTTGATATACAAGGCTCACACGATGTTAGGGCGTCTGCAACAGCGAAAGCAACTGTGGCTGCCTTTGCTGCCAGCGAAGGCCATGCCCATCCTCGAGTGGTTGAATTGCCTAAAACTGAGGAAGGTATGTGTGTTATCATCAACCTAGGGCTGCTGTATGGATTGTGTAATGTGTGTAAAATAATTATAAATTTGCGTGTATAGATAAGTTCACATAAGAAATTTATATTAAATATTCGTAAATCAAAACAATCCCTGTGAATATGAAATTGAAGAATGAGAACAATATAAATTTTTAGTGATTGAACGATGTATTTATGTTCATAATAAATACATCATTTAATTTCGGTTTATAAATATAGGAGCATATAAGGATTTAAACGTATTTTTCTAATCTATTTTTCTTTCAGGATTGGGCTTCAATGTGATGGGCGGCAAGGAACAGAATTCTCCCATTTATATTTCTCGAATTATCCCAGGCGGTGTTGCTGATAGACATGGTGGATTAAAAAGAGGAGATCAGCTACTTTCCGTTAACGGAGTGGTAAGAAAACTATAATTAAAAAACGTAGCATATCTAAAAGTATTAGTCAACGACATATCTTCAAAGTAAATATGTCAATATTCATCTAGATTAAAAAATTACGACTTTAAGTAATGTTTCTGGGGCAGACTGACTAACAAGTGCATTTGATTATACGATGGCATAAATTCGGTTTGAATAAATCTTCTACTTTTTTGTTTTTTTCTGGGGCTTAACAGATTCAAACATCCAATTATTTTTTACGTCTATATATGTGCGTAATAATCATCCTAAAATAACTAAACCTTTTATATTTTACATTTCAGTCTGTTGAAGGCGAAAATCACGAGAGAGCAGTTGAGTTATTGAAGCAAGCTGTAGGCTCCGTTAAGCTTGTTGTACGCTATACTCCAAAAGTTCTTGAAGAAATGGAAATGCGTTTTGACAAACAACGTAATACACGTCGTCGTCAATAAAACTTATAATTAATGTATTAAATTTACGAATATTACGATATGATTTATGAATCTCATACAAATGATAAAATTCGTTCGGCCATTACGAGGTATATTGCCTATTGATCCAAATAGAGTGAAGGGATCGGATTAAATTTAATGTTTGCGAGGATTTCTACAGAATGGAATGCTTAAGATTCTAAAGTTATTTGCGTTATTCTTCGATTCTCTTTTGAAGAAGTTATTTTTGGTGCCTAATATTTTATTCGTTGAAATACAAAATGTGGGAAGTATGTATTTATTGAAAACAACTGCCATGCAACCACTACACGATAAGGTGGATCCGATAACTGTAAACTTTTCCAAGTTATATACCGTTAAAAAGTACGCCAACTAGATAGAACTTGAATACAGACTCATTATGCAAGTAGGCAGAAAAAATGTTAAGCTATTTAATGGAAAAAGTTTTGAAATTCAATGGAACGAAGTTCGCTCGGAGTGGGTACACAAATGTTCCGTAGCACATAATATCAACACTTAGTAATATCGCTTACCAAATATTATGTATTTCTTAGAGAATTACATTTACAATACCTAAATCGTTAAATAACCTACGTCGTTCATCGTATAACTTTTAAATAAGCAAAATGTTTCACTTTTCGATTATAATATGTTATACAATACCAATGTCCACGAATCTAGTTAATGTCTCTCGTTTTGTATTAAAAACATTTCCATAACCAATAAACCTACTTTTAATAACTAATAGCTACATTGTTTGCCTATCACACGAAGGGATCATCAAATAAAGTCTCAGTTGTATGTATTATAGAAATATACATATTAGTCTGATCCAATTTTATTTTTTTTTTAATGATAAACAGAATTTTTTTAATGTTGACCATAATCATTTTATTCGGTTCAAGTAGATTTGTTGACATGTTTTTTTTATTTTAAATTTACCCACAAGAATAAGTCAGGTGGCGTTAAATCGTGTCAAAATCGCTATTTATCGACATCAAATGATAAGGAATCAATTGATTAAAAAAATCGATTGAGGAGCGAGCTGTGTGTGATGAAGCATCGTCTTGTTGAAACCAGAACTGCGCCATGCAGTTATCTTTATCATAGCGCGATAACGCTCCTCATCGACAGTAACAGCTTGACCCTTTTCATTTTCGAAGAACATTCAGAAAATATCGCGTTCTTAAAAGTCTGCATAACATTGCACAACTATTTTGAAGAAAACTTAATTCGTGATGAATAATCCATCTTGAATATTTATAAAGATAAGGCCTTTCGGCCAGAAAGCGCCGTAATAAAAGACGGCAATATCAAACAGATTTGGTAGACAAACCATGATCCAACTTCATTTTCTATGCTAGATGTTTAGTTTTTAAGTAGATCTAGGCAAAGAAGCTAATTCTGCCTTCATTGGAAAATAAATGCAAACTTAGAAAATTATCTCTGTTTTATTTTATTTAAAAACTCTATTCATTATGTACTATTTTTAAAATCACTTTCATTAATTAATAGAAATCAATTTTTTTTTTTTTTAATGTATCACCAAACTTTTTAATTTGAAATCAGGTTTAATCTTTCCTAATATTTTACTTTGTATATGTACGAGGGGATACCCTTAATACAAAGAATTGGAATATTCTCTATTCAACGAATAATATTTTACTAAGGACTGTACTATCGATGTTTGAAGTACTATGAGATTTATGTATCGAATATACAACCTTGTTATTGCGAGTAAAAACATCTGTGTGTGAGAACAATAGCAAATGCAATATTTTGACTTTTTAGGCAATTTTATTTATTTTAAGTAGTAACAGTTAGTATTTTTAAATGCATATAATGTTTATATGAACGCGCAAACAATTTCAATACTTAATTTAAATATCTCAATTCCCACAAAAACAAAGATATTGGTACAATTAAGGTCATGGGAAGTATTGAAAAGGCTTGTATTTCCGGATTTCTTTGCCGCCTTTGCTCAGAAATGCATAGAACAGTTATACATATATATGGAGACCATGGACAACGACTATGTCTTGTCGAAAAAATCAATGGCTACTTGCCAATTACTGTAAGTGCCCACACATAAATATGTATATGGATGGTGTCCGATTCATGCAAAAATTTTGTTTAGATATCTCCTACTGATCCATTACCAAAAACCATTTGTAAAACTTGTTTATATCGGGTGGAACAGCATTACACCCTTTTAATGAGACTCACACGTATGCGGGAAGAACGCAAACTTAAATTACTGGGCTACAAATCACAAAGGGAAGCGGTAAGTATAGTTCAATTCATACAACTTGGAAGAGTTTAAGTGGATGTTTTTATTTGCTCAGCAGGAAAATTTCTCAATATCTAGTGTCGAATGTTCCGATGACGACGAAGCAACATCCACAGGAACAAATAATACACCTGGCGCAGCTGCAAACCCCAGCCCTGATAAGTCTACAACTTCGATTCGGAGTGATAGAGACAGTACTAATTTAGAAAACGCAGGGACAAGCAGTACTCAATCGAATGTGACTACTGCCCCGATTACTTCAGAACATGACCCTCAAGAACTTTATCCAACGACTTAGAAGACTACTTTTTATTTACCTTTGTTTATCCTAATCAAGCACCATTTTCATATGTACGTATTATTGATAAATTAATATATATATATATATAATATCAGTGTTGTGTGAACTTAGTTATTTATGTACTTGCAGACTATATAATTTTGTCATAAAATTTATGTATATTAAGTGTCAGCATCATTATTTGCGTTAGCATAATTAGGGGTGGCACGCATTGAGGCGAAAATACATTTCTTTGTTATTTGATTGCCAAATATATTTATCAATGGTAAGATTTTATCAACCTACTATTTTCCCTTTTATATGTTATAAGACAAACGCGTTGAAATCATAGGCGCTTTGTTTGAATCTGCAAATGGCAAGACAAATTGATCGTCGTGATGATTACAAGTCTCGTTGGTATTTGTTCAAGGAACAAAAGATCAGTGATAGATGCTTTTGCCATAGGCTTCAAAATAATAACTAAAACTCAGAGAAGTATGGCATGCAGAGATCGTAATTTAAGATCGTACAGATGAAATTTCTCTGCCATGGTATAGTTTATTGACGACTTTCACTGTTGTTATTCAGATCTATGTAAACATTGCAAAATCCTCGTTTGACGCAAGCTGCCGAAGATTGTAGATGAATGACTCCGCGTGCTTCAAATTAGTTTTTTGCAGTCCACCATGAGGCTGTACGCTGATCAATATATTTTAGATATACATATGTTATTTAGAACAGGAACAATCGAAACCTCTAAGTTGAACTATTGGCTTTCAACTCTTACCAATGGAAGCATATTGGGAGTATAATGTCCTGAATCTGTGTACATATATTATAAGACAACCAACAATCACGTACATACTCTACTCTACGTTGAGCTGTTAAACCAGTACTCAAACTTATTGTCTTGCTTATGATTTAGTAGACATTGAATTATTTTTATTTAAAGGGTTAGCTGGATATCCTTATAGCGAAGAGGACTTTTCAGATTATGTTAGCACATTTTGAATATGAGAACATTCCCACGATATTGTTTTTTTTTTTTTTTTTTTTTAATGTCCGAAATCGTTTCACAAACCCAGTAAGCGCTTTACGGGAAAGAAATTACTTTAATCATGTCTGTCATTTTGTTTTTACAGTCTTGATTTAATATCAGTGTACTATTTTTACAGCTCATACAGGTGCACTTAATTCTATTTCTAAAAGTACTTAGCTTTTAAAATCTGAAAGGTAACTACATTAAATGAACATCACCTCTACATCAGCTTAAAATTAAACGTGTATTTATTTACATATTTATATAAAAAAATTAAATTATTTATCTAAAATGCTAATTAATTATTCTTCTAAAATTTTATTGTTTTTTGGAAATGTTTATAAAAATTTTAAGTGAAGTACTTTTTCTGCAACGGTGCCATATTTAGAGGTTTTAAGGCTTCTATTTACATTTATATTAATCATTATCTTCTGAAATTTTACTTAAACAAATTCCCCTTATTATTTCCATTTAAAATAAAAACAATTACTTTTAAGCTCGTCTTATTATTTTCAAGAAAATATAGAATAAAATATTCCCTAATTAGGAGCTATGATTGCTAAATATGGACAATAATGTATGAGATTCTCGTTTGGGAAGCTCTAACTTAAGATTATTACACATCCCAATCATCCTGTACTACCCATTCAATATGAACTACTAAAAAGACTATTCGCCACTAACAGAATATCACCTGAGACTTTTCCACAACTAGATACGTTAACAGATTGTGCATTCAATGCTGCGCGAAGCGGTAACAGGAAATCGTTGTATACATTAGAGCTTAGCTGATAGCTTTCAATAGTCGCATAGATTGTTTTAAATAATGGTTGCTTATCGGAATGAAAATAGCCCCGATTGCCGTGTATTAGCTTAATGCCTGAATGAGAAGAATTGCAAATACTCATATACATACAGTGGTCAGGTCGATAGTTATATTCACATGGAATGATATATAGTTTGTCCGGGTGATAATAAAAAAGAATATTTATAATATCTTGATCGCCCCACGTAATTCGAAGCTTAAATTCTTTATAAATAGGAAATACATGCTGCTCCCAATTAAATTGCCTCATGCGTGTTAGATTCATAAGCATGACTCCAGAGTTGACGCCAAGTCGTCCATAGAATGGATGGCGTGCAAATCGATTATACCATCCAATATTTTCATTTTCGTGCTCAGGCGCCAGAGCGGCGATTTGAGTTTCATTAAATTTTCCAAAATATTTCCATATATCCGTAATAGGAGATAAAAACAATATGTCTGTATCAACGTATAACAAAGAATCCACATCCTTCAATAAAGACTAAAAATAGAAGTTAATATGTACAATTATTATTAATAACTAATGATATTGAATTAAGTTTACTTACAGGTAAGAATAGGCGTTGAGCGGCGCAAGGCTTAAAAAGATTTTTCCATTCTTTCTCACTTTGATTTGGAAATTTTAATGACAATAGTTCAAAGTCAAATTGCTGAGAAAGTGTATCGCGCCAGTCAGTCAGTTTCTCGCTTATTATATCAGTTAATGGAGCTTCCGTAAATATTATAAACTTAATATATTCCTGATAATAATTGTAAAGTAGAGCTGACTTTATCATAACGAGCGTCTCTTGAGCGCGTTGACCACAGGCGACTGCAACAATATGAAAGGTGTTTTTCTTATGGCGCCTATCAAAAGTTACATAGAAAAGTTATTAATATTTTAATTTTAAGGAATTTAAAATACACAAATAAACCAATTTGCAAAAAATTAACATTGGTTAAGTTATTTAAGATCAGATTAACCATAGTTTTTCCTAATAGCTCCTAAAAGCGGACATCTCCGTTTGACAAACAGTTCTATCAGAGCCGAGTTTGTCCGCAATAGGGAGACTTCACTCTATATTGTATATGCATCTAATATACCATACGTACGTACATTTCATTGGTTTCAGTGTCGGGTTGAGCTGATGCTGCATGGTCCCAATTTGGACGCTCGTGAAATATGTACAAAATAGTCGTGAGGGCCACAAAACTTAGAAAGCACATGTGGAAGTGCCGCTAAAATATACTCATGTTAGTCAAACTTGTTACTATGTATACCTAAGTTTGTTGTTTACCATTTTGTTTCTGATATTACTACATAGATACATGTATGCACGTATGTATATTTGTACAAGTGTGTTTGTTTGGATATCATAAAGCAGGGCGCTGTCCAATATAGTGTGTATGGATATATTATTTTTCGAAGCTACATATCAGAGAGCTGTTATGATTGTTATATGCATGTTGTATGCAAAAACATCAATTTATTTAGCATTACAAAATCAATATATAGCAGAATTCATTGAAAAAAAGTAAATACTGTATTGGGTTAGCCATGAACCAGTTCGTTGGAACTGATTCTTTTTTCTTTTTTTAGTTTTATCTGCCGGCCGCTATTTAATCACGAATGACCCGCTCGCTCTGGCATGCTTGAATTTTATAATTAGAATTTAATTAGGGAAAGTCCCAAATCCTAAAACCGAAATGAGTGCTCACATTTATTCACTGTCATGTCTATTATTATTACCAAACACTTCTTAGCTATAATATTATTCTGTAAAAAAAAATCTTGATGCAAAGAGTTTTGGTCTTGGTTTTGATATATTTTCTTAAAAACATAAAAGCAAAGTAAAAATAACAACAGAAAACTTTAAACAATAAACTTTATATGTACATATACGTTTAATTAATTTAAATAAATGGTGATGGAACTGAGCGGAGCTTATCCAATTTTAAGTTTAAAGGGCAGTTGAAAAATATAGATAACATCGATATATATTGAATAATTGTATTTTATCGATATGTTAACCATCACTTGTATGAATTGTGACTCATACTTCACTATTCCAATTACTAGTAACAAGTGTAGATTCTTAGTATAGGAATTATTTTGCCAAAATATAAATCAGGGATTTAAATTTTGTATCTTTATTTTATACAACATGTCATACCAACAATGCGGAATGCCCGATCAGACGTTTCTTTGGGACGTATTTCAAAGGTATTTATATTATCAGCATTTGGCAACGTCGTATGTATGTACATAAGTAAATATGTATGTATTTGCATTTATATTGTAAATATACACGTACACATACATATCTATGTACTTTCGTGAAAGTACTGTTATACAAGTATCTGTTATATATTCCATCGATATAATTTTGTATGTGTTTTAAGGGTCGATAAGGACAGGAGTGGATATATCTCTGCAGATGAACTACAGGTTGCGCTCTCCAATGGCACATGGTCAGCTTTTAACCCGGAAACAGTTCGGCTTATGATCGGAATGTTTGATCGCCAAAACAGAGGAACCGTGTCTTTCGAGGATTTCGGAGCACTGTGGAAATATGTAACTGATTGGCAAAACTGTTTTCGCTCTTTCGACCGTGACAATTCCGGCAACATTGACAAGCAAGAACTTAAAACTGCTCTAACTTCCTTCGGTTATCGTCTATCAGACAATCTTATTGAAATATTGCTCCGTAAATTCGATCGCTTTGGCAGAGGAACAATCCTTTTCGATGATTTCATCCAATGCTGTATTGTCCTATATGTAAGTATTTTATTTCATGCTGCCTGATAACAATGAGGATATTTTGATGATATAATTAAAAACATAAGGGCAGAAGTTGTGCAATAATTACCATAGTTTGATCTTAGTCATCAATTAAAAAGAACATGCTTATCTTTATTTATACTTGTTCATAAAGTACAAATGCTGAATTATTTCAATATGTCAGTATTGTTATAATACTTGATATAATATTATACATAGTTACTTCATGTTTTAAAACAGTCAACTTTAAGTGATTTTATTGAGAAGTCTTATTACTATTCGTAAAACATTATAACACTATTTATATTAGACTACCAGCCTTGAAAATATGGTTGACAGTACAAATTTATAAACATAAACAAAGAAGCAACCAATAAACAATTCTATTTAATTGCAGACTTTGACTACAGCCTTCAAGCAACATGACACCGACATGGATGGCGTCATAACAATCCATTATGAACAGTTTTTAAGCATGGTTTTTTCACTTAAAATTTAATAATCAAATGTAAAAAATTTATATTATACAAAATGTAACTTTATGATATGTATACAAAAATGTAAATAGCCTGGATGATTTACTTTTTGAAAAGCCAATATTTGTGAACTTGTTATCCCATCCTCAAACTATAAATTTAAATAATTAATATCGTAAGCAACCTTGTTACATATAAGCTTATATGTATTATATTTGATATAATACTAAAATTACAAATAATTATTTCTTTATGTAAATCTTAAAAACATAACATTGTTATTAAACTTTTTTAATGTAGATTATACATTATAATTGCAGTACGTTGAGACGAAAGCATACAAGTTTGTCATATAAAAGAAACCAGAGACCCGCCACAATAGGGTCGATATCGATAGAAATTTAAGCTTTTGCAGTGGAACCGATGACTTGTAGTATTGTCGTTCGGAAGCTGCTTTAAAAGACTGACAAGACAGCTTTGGATGAGTGAAGTGAGATTTATTGGTTGCCGGCTCCATCAATGAACAGAAAATGATCTTAATACCACTGTTCTTTGGTCAGTGTTAATACTGAAACTAGATGGAAGAATTTAGATCAGAAATATTGTTGAGCTTTAATGTATTTTAACCAGCAACTGTTGCGTTTTTAGAATATATCATAAATATAATATTGCATAGTAATTTTTAAATTAGTTGTATTATTACTAGAAAGAAACGATATGTTTGGTTATTTTCATTGATGGAAACACTTTTTTATTATTTATGAGCAGTGGAAACAGTAAAAATAGGGTAGCCTTAACCACTGTTCTTTGGTCAGTGCCTTAACTATGTAGAATTATCTCATTTCATTTTGAGTAAACAAAGCAAATAAGGATATTTTTAGTTTCTATTGAATTTAATAACAACCATTTACAATATTCTACGGTATCTAGTGCTGTAAATCCATCGATGGAGATATCGATAGTATCGATGGACTTTTTTTTGTTAGATAGATCGATGGAATTTTCTCGATGTCGATAAATCGCTACAGACGCCAAGCCACAAGTAAGTTCATACGTTGATACTCAAATTATTATTAAAATTAGAATCTATTTTACACAAACAATTTGATAATTTTTTGTAATATATAGCACATAGATACCTATTTACCAAATTATTTAACTGTTGGCGGTTCCTCCACGGAAAATGGAAAATTTTTTGATCCCATCTGGTAAGATTCATACAATTAATAGCAAACACGTTTTTTCTAATTGTTTTGGATTTTAGATAAAAGTGCTTCTTCGCCTGCAGACGCCAATGAGGCATCTTCATTTAGTCAAGCTTTGTTTTTTAATTTTAAGTTACATTTTAAGACTTGTTAATTACAGTCGAACTTTTTGTTTTTTAGGTATAAGATAAATATGAACCAAAGTTTATTTTTAGGATAGACTTTTTTGTGATGAACTGGAATACAAATATTATTTTTATGAATTAAGACGAATAATCGTGAATTGTTTTGAACTTACTAAGTATAAATGTTTATAAAATTGATTTTTTCTATGAATTCTCAATCATTTTTGTATGATGGAGCTATTTTCGATGGAACCATCGATACTATCGATATTTTCATCCATCGGACTCAAACAAAGTCGATGGACGGTCCATCGATGGATTTGCAGCACTAACGGTATCATACTAATTATAATTTTCGTGGCTCGAGTCAGCTTTGACGATATATATCGATATAAATATGTACAGTGATATTAATTTTTTACAATTTGGCAGAACAGTGTGCGTAGAAACGTGTCAAGAAAAACGTGTTTCATTGCCAGACATTTCATGAACTAGTTCAGTTCTTATGAACCCATCTCATTTTGTTAGAGTTAATTACTTTGTTTCGTCTGTAAAGAATGAAAAAAGTATATTGTCGGCATTCGTATCAGCAGAAATAAATTTGTTCTTTTAAGCAGGCCGCGTTTATTAAGCAATTTTTTTAAATTGTGTAACCTAAGAGTGCATTACCTTAATTAAATATTTCAGAAGCAAAGCAAAAATGTCTGAACTTCAATCATCATTGCTATTGAAGAAACAATTGGCAGGTATGTTACACATGTCTAACTATGAGCGTATGTAAGGAGTTATGCATGTACATATTATATATAGAGAACAGCAGGAATGTAGCGCCATTTACAGGTATATGTACATACGTATGTACATATACGCACGCATGCCACGATGAACATACATTCATACATATGTACTTATGCACATAAGGTATTAATTTATTTGGACCACATTTCGTTGTCAACTAATTAATAAAAAAAATGTGCATAACCGTATATTTATGAACAAATATATGTATACTTAAGTATTTTAATGTATATGTATAGGTGCATATACCCTCTTGCGTATATAGTCGATTGATTTACATATTTATATGTATATACATATATATGCTATATATATAGCATGTATACATAATTAACATATAATTTCTATATATACGTATATAAATATGCATGCATAGCGTCTTAACCAATTCTTCTCTGTTTTCACCCTTTTTTATTGTCTCTTGTCTCTTTGTTATTATTGGTGGTGAAGACTATTTTCTTGAATCACCACAATGACTATGTACATATGTGCCATACATACAAATGTACATCAGTTGGCATGTATCTATGCATAAGTAGCTTGGTACATTTAATAAACAATTTTATGAATGCTTTAAGTTAAATTCACAAAAAAATAAATAAATGAAATTGATTTTAAAATTATATATGTATACGCATATATATACATATATGAAAAAATAAGATATCTTCCTCTGCAATGAATAACAATATATAAACATATATTCTACCATAAAATGTATACGTAATAAATATAAATCAAAATCTTCTTGTTTCAAAAGAGTAAAAAAAAACTCCACTATATATTTTTATTCATTCATTCATGATATCCTAATATTTGGCTATATACCATGTATGTTTAATAATACAATAAATTATGAGTTATGAGTTATATTAATAACTCACATCCAATTTCAAAGACTATTTAAAATTTGTTGAGTCGTTCACAAGTCTTCAAGATAAAATTTTTATCTTGATTGCTGATCGATATTAAGATCCGAATCGATAATTTCATATCCGAATGATGTACGGTACAAACTAAATTGTCGGCTCAAAGACTGACCATGGAGTTCGTTTTATTCTTGATGCACAGATCGTTGTCAACAATGATATATTCGTTTCAATAATTTTATATTTTTAGCTACTGAAATTAACATGATTTAAAGGAGTCTCAATTAACGAAATTTTGCAATTGACTGCATTTACAATGTGTACATATATATACATATGTATAACTATACTGCTAAGCAATATACATATATCTATGTACAATAATATTCAATTCAACATTTTTTGGCCCAGATATGAATAAAGCTGTAGTAAGGAGAATAAAAAGATGTTAATAAGTGGTCAATGTAAAACAAAGGAATTATATATTCTATATTTTTTAAGATGAGAGTAAATTTCTTTTGTTGAAATTTATTAAAATGTCAGAGAAGAGTTATAAATATATCTTTGTTATAGTCTAATTAATTTCAAAAGACAGCACAATTTTTAATACGACTTTTAAACTACTAATATAGTATAAATATAATATATAAGTATAAAAAATGTTTAATATATATACATGTTAGCTATTCAAATATATACTTGATTAGTATCTGTCGCTTGGCTTTGACAAATCTTTCGAGCAATAAGAGCTAGAGGCAACATTTCATAATATATATAATAATATGTATATGTTATATAAATTTAATGACCTGCAGAAATATTTTATAATCACATATATACATTACAACATTACAAAATTCTTATTCCTCTATTTCAGAACTAAATAAGAACCCAGTGGAAGGTTTCTCAGCTGGATTAATTGATGAAAATGATATATTCCGTTGGGAAGTCCTAATAATTGGACCACCAGACACACTTTAGTATGTTTATTTTAGTAAATAACATAATAATATTTAAATAACATACAATAAATATACTAAATACGATCCGATCCCCTAAAGTAAATATCGGTTATATATTAATATCTATATTATCCTCGTGTGCTTACAAATTAAGCCAATGATAGACTAAAAATAGAATTCATAATTGAAACTGGTTGTAATCGAAAGAGTCAGCGCTGCATATTTTTGTTTTGTTTTGGGGACTTTCATTAATTTATTTATTTCATTTTCAATTTTGCTTGGATTAGTTGACTGCGTACAAACTTCCTCTTTAGTGGCGCCAGGAAAAGTCTGCAGTCCCATTTGCTATGGTGCGTACTCTAAATGGGTTCAATTCAAACCCTGTTAACCCTGTACCTAAAGCTTTAAACCGCCACACCATCCACTACTCTGATGCATTGCCATGATGAAAACGAACATATATGTATTCCCTGACATCTTCTGTCATCTATCTAGAAAAAAACATTTACTTAATTTGTAAAATTTTACATAATTTCACGTTAAAATGCTGGCAAGCAGAGCCTTAGTGTACTTTTATTTAAATTATTTTGGATTAAATTTGGATTTCTGAGTTTGTAGATCTACAATTTAGCTGGAATGATAAGAATGTACAAATATTATTTACACGTATAAGTCCTCAAACCAGAGGAACTTAATTAATTTAAAGAAATTGAAATGTAATCAATTGAGCTCTTGGGCTCCTTAGAAAATGTTACATACAAACTAATTTATATACAAACTTTTTTGATTGGATTATGCAAGTCTTTTTTAGCTAATTTCCGAGGTTATTTCACTTCTGTCAGACCTATTGTCAACATTACAAAATTAAGCAATCCTAAATTTTAATTTCGATATATAAATATTTTTTATAAAGTCGACAATTTTTCAGGCTAACCTCGTATGTATTTTATGCATGTGACAACACATTTTCTATGCCTCAACCTCATTGAAAATGCTGTAAGATAATGGTATGCTATGGTACACTCAAATAATTTGTTGATAAATTATAATTATAATAAAGTAAATATATTCTTTATTAGGATCAACTGTCGAGTCCATCCCACCACGTCCGTCCGTTTGTCAGCATGCATGAAACGTCGATTTCGATACTTTTCGAAGCCTTACGATCATTCTCACTCCCTTCCTAAAATCGGAAAATTATATTTTACAAAATTATTGAAATCGATTCGATTGATTCGAAAATACTATATACCTATATCATGACGTTAAAGTCGAACTCTAAGACCCAAGGATTATATAAAAAGAAGAATTATATGAAGTATTTAGACATTTCTCATTATATTATAGTTTTATGATCAATAAACTATGTTGAATTATTTTTTGTATTGAGGTTATAAAATATTTGAAAGCTAAGATGAAGGTTGTATTTAGTACCTCGTCTTTCGCGTAGGTTAGGTTTTATAAATTTTAGTTAGAAGCTATGTAAGTGCTCAAACTTGGCTCAGTTTGTCTGGTATTAATACTTTTGAATAATATTTTTTGTCTATTGTGGCAAATGCTAAGCGGCGTGGATGCGTTTAAAAACTGAAATCCTGACTAATTATTTCACTATATCTTAATATATATAAAAGATGTATCGAGCTTTTTATTAACGCGTTTGTTTTCCTTTTTATGTTTCATTAACAGCGAAGGAGGTTTCTTCAAAGCGCATTTATACTTTCCCAAGGAGTACCCTCTGCGTCCACCTCGAATGAAGTTTGTTACAGAAATTTGGCATCCCAATATTGAAAAAAATGGCGATGTTTGTATTTCAATTTTGCACGAACCTGGAGATGATAAATGGGGCTACGAAAAAGCATCAGAGCGTTGGTTGCCGGTACACACAGTGGAAACTATTTTGATATCCGTGATATCAATGTTAGCGGATCCCAATGACGAATCCCCAGCAAATGTTGATGCTGCCAAGGAATGGAGAGAATCCTACCCCGATTTCAAGCGCAAGGTGGCACGTTGTGTCCGGAAAAGCCAAGAGGAGTGTTCGTAGAAACAGGATTTGCTCTATATTTGTATATTTATATTAAAAATTTGATACATTAAAATGAATAACTGAATTAATAGACATATAAAACTCAAATTCCTATATTGACAAATTTATTTTAGTAGTTCTACATATAAGCTAAAAGGGGAAAGTTAAACGAAAATATATATGCAAATATCTAATCCTTCTACCCAACAACACCCAAAAATGGCAAAAATTATAATTGAAGCAGTCATGCGATCAGATCAACTCCACTACATGGGTCATTCTGCCATCTCGTTGTACTACTCAATGAAGGAATTTGGGTAGTTGGGTGTGGTGAATCACAGTCAACTCTCACTCACAGAGTAGTGAAGTAGCGGTGTTGGTAGAGGTGATATATATCCTTAAGGAGTGGTGGTAATAGTCTTAGAGGCGATGTGTTCGTTTTCCAAAATAAATGTTGATTCGAAGCTTGGGGAGACGTGTTTTGTACTCAATTATAAAATGATATAGTACAACTCCCATCTACATATATGTATCTCCACTAAAAACAATGTTTTTCAACGATTTTAAGCAGATTAAATTGTTTTTGGTCCGCAAATCAGTATTAGGAAATTCAGTATCCCGCGACTGTGATATTCTTACTGGTTTTTTATATGTATGTACAGATACAAGCTATGGAGTATGTTATACAACGTAAATGGGTGGTGAGATCTCTTTTTGTCTGTTAAATTCATAATTAAATAAATGTGAGTACAGTGCTTCGAAGTAAGGCAATATCGCTAAAAGGATGCTGTATATCCTATTGCGAAATAAAATATATCACTACACTAAAACCACTACCGAAGCATAATGCTGAGATGATGAGTTTTACTATGCTATTACACATTTATTCCATTGAATTATACATAATAACTAAAAGTATAATTCAATGGAATAAAAGGTAATATGTATTTATGTTGAGATATGTCCTAAATGAAGGAAGAGACAGGCAATTTTATGTTCAACAAATATATTTCAACTAATAGCGACCACTAAGTCACAAAGGTTATTTAATGTTTTTTATACTAACTCTTTAAGATTTAATGGTAAAATGAAAATTTATTATGTAAACCATGGTGAAGTTTTTGTTGTCCGGAAAATTTTGTAAACCTGTCAACAAAAGGAGTTTACTTTCAACAACAACAACCTAGTGCTAATAATAAATTGAACTCCGCCTGAATTTGGAAGTTTTAATTCAATTGTGTATTTATTATCGAATATGTCAATATTCATCGATAGCTGTATCGCCTTTTGATTTGCTTGCATTCGAGTGTGGCCGGCAGGCAATATTAATGGAGTATTTGGAAAGGGAAAATCGTTAACCTTGAAATAAAATGTGTTTAGAATACATATTTTTGCATCGATTTAACATTACGTTTTTTTTTTTGTATTAACTTTTTGTTTGTCTAAATAAAAAGCAGCAACAATGAGTCGATAAATATTACATTCGATTTAATCTAAGCCGAATATATATATACATATGTATGTACATACATATATGCGTATGCGTGTTTACAAAAAGTTGAAGTTGCGTATGTGTACAAAACATACATACATGTATGTAAATTTTTGTTTGTTTGTTTTTAATCAGCCACTCAGGTTAACTAAGTACATAGTATCTGTCAAACACTGATTATAAACATTAAGTCCATGTATATATATGTATGTATATGTATATACATTTTTGTATACGTATATGTATATGTATTATTATACATATGTATAAATATGTATATATTTATATATACATACATATACATATGTAGGTGTTTACATTTGTATTTTTCTATACAAAGGTGATGAATCTTTGAGGGTACACACAAATATTAAAGATTTCAGTTGCTCGTGCGCTGCAGCTGCTCGCAGTTCGCTTTTGACGAGTTAAAGCTTTAAAAGCTACTGCCTCCAGCTTAAAAATTACTTTTAATGTAAAGCTTAACTAGACAACGCGATTCCTTTTAGTCTTTGTTCAGATTTTACCGCGCATTGTATTTTTTTTTTTTGGATTACCGTGATTAATTTAATAAATTTTATTAAAGTGAAAAATTCGTTGTAGTCAGAATCGTAAAACTTGTTCAACTGGCTTAAAGTTTATATAGTACGTATTTGTGGTATAGGATAAGTATAGCAATAACTAATGTGCATATTAAACTGTATCTGTTTACTGAAGTACACACATATTTATGTCATAAATAAGTATAAAAAAGTTTATATACCTTACGAATATATATGTTTGTAGATATATCCTTATGGCCAAATTAAGTGCCGCACATGTGCAGTGTCTCGTATAAACATTCATATCTGTAGTAATTGTCTATCAATAACAGCAGATATACATATGTATGTATGTCTATGTCTAATAGTGTAACAACAGTAATGTATATAAGTATGTACCGTAAGTACTGAAACGATTAAAATAGTGACCTGTTCGTGAGTTCGCGGCCAGCGGCATTCCATCCTGGCTATACGATATGTATGTATGTTTGTCATTGCTTTCTTACATAAATATGTAAATATCATGAATGCACACAGAGAAACAAATTAAGATACCAAAATCGTTAACATATTGCTGCTATCGCATGCACTTCCTAGTCAATTTGAACGCTATTTGGAAAATTGTGCGAACGTTTGTTTTGATTGATAATCCGTCACATGCGTGAGGAGTTGAACGTAGGTCTCATTCATGTGCATATGCATGTACATATGTATGTATGTATGTATGTATGATGTTCGAATATGTTAATGTGCGTAGGCATATACAACTGATCAGCTTTTGTCTTGCAAGCGTGTAGCCACTTACAAATGTATGTACATAGTCAGTTGCTTTAAATAATGCCAAATGTTGCTTAATATTGGTAAGATACCTTTTTACGCATTTGCGTGAATACATTTTTCGATAATTGATTAGTAATGTTAAAAATAGATTGACAGGATACACATTCTATACGTATGTACATATGCATGTTTAAAGTATTAATAGGATTAGCATATATGTATGTATGTGTATATGTATGTATATACTGTATACAGATGTGTTCACATCAGTCCTTATGTATTTTTGGTTATATGATACGGAATATGGATTAATTTGTACCAAAACGCAAGAAAAGGACATTTTTTCGCTAAAAAAAAATACCGTTGGTGTTATTTCTAGTTTTTAAAGTGTTAAGAAGTTAATGCTAAACCAGTATAACTATTTTTTTAAATTTTAATTGGAAATGCATCTAATAATATATAATTATTTTTATGACAATTTTTAAAGTTTTAACTTCTGTATTATATTCTATATTATGTATCATAATATTATTATTACAAAACAAAAATATAATTATTACGATTTAAAAGTGAAATTAAACAACTAAACGAGTAATAACTATTTGAAAATACATACAGTCATATGTATGTAACTGTACTGAAAGTGGTATGTATGTATATGTACATATGTGAATACAAATACATACATATATTGCAATCGCTCGCACAGTAGAACTTATATTTGTATAAATTTGTATGCAGGAATAGTTGAAGTATAGTAAGAGGGATTTTGAAGAATAAATTCTGAGTGTGCATACTTCTTCCACTTATATATTTTTTGTTTGTTAAGAAATTACAAAAAAAAAAAAAAAAAAAAAAATGTTTCGTGATTCATGAAAAAGGTTAATTTTAGAAAATGTTTACTTTTTAATAGTAGACGAATTTGAGTAGATTATGTGAATAAACAAATACTAAAATAAACATATTTTCTAAGAATAATTGCTTGAAACAACTGCACAATCCATTGATAAAGTTTTCTGAGTGCTTTAACAAGGCGTGTAATTTAGTACTTTAAATTAAAATCAATTTGTAAATAAACAAAGTAGGTACCTCGCAGCACTATACCATAAATAATTGAGGATAGATATATTTGAGGATAGATTTATTTGAAATAATTGGTATATAAATTCGGAAAAAATGTTAGCTAAACGTCTGTCAGTTTCAACCATAGTCTGTCAGACTGATATATTATTATATAATAGCACTAACTTACGAATCCAAAGAGACTTAATTACGGTGAAATTACGGTATATTGTTGGCCTTAACAATAGAACTGATAATCGTTTTTTATCTGTTTGGTAATGAAATTGCAATAGACCAAATTATTAATTCGATAAAAGTTTGCAATACTTTGTAGGGTATCCTCTAGTCGTGACATTGATTAAAACTGCAAGATTCTTTGAATATCGATTGCCTACTTAAAAAAAAAGAAAAAGATTTTAAAAAGGTTTTTATTTTTTATCTTAGAAAAGGAGACTCGACCGGTGTTTATAATAATCATAAGTAGTAGTAATGAGTTCTTGGAGTCAATATATATTTAATTTAAACAAAACATTGAACTTTCTGTATTTTTCTTGAGTCTGCCTCAATATATCACAATTCGTGACAAAATTGAAATTCTCTCTACTTGTTTGACCTATTGTTCCCATGGCATTGTTTTTGTCGATGTTCACAAATAAACAAAATATATGCACAATACATATGTACATATATACATATTTGTACATAGAATATATATATATACATATGTATATTATATATGAATGTAAATGACAGAGTTTATATAAATACCAAACGTTTTATTTATTTATTTTAAGCTTTGCGTTTTTTGTGCTGATAACGTTTACTTATAAATATATTATACATATGTTTATGTAATTGTATGTGATTGTATGAGTTATGTACATTTGTATGTGTAAAATCTGCGGAAATCTAGGGTCAAAACTATTTTACTAATTAGTTTCTAATTTACATACTATATATAAAAGATTATATTTACGTATATGATCTCTCTGTTCTTGTTCTAATATAAAACTGGAAACAAATCTCTCTCACGAGATATATATCTATGTGACAATTAGAAGATATTTGGTAATTCTATTTTTAGTTACGAGATTCGTAGAAATTTTAAGAAAAACAAAGCTTCTGTTGATTAAATTCAGCTGACCTGTATAATATATTAAGCCTTGTTAAACTCTTACGGACGTAGTATTTATTTATTAAAATTACATATATCATGTGTTTATGAATATATATAAATATATAATATATGTACATATATAAATATTTATTTTATATTTCTTATAATTCTGTTCAATATTGGATTTGGCGATAAGGCGCACAAACACTTATAAATATGTATGATTTATATAAAGTACAAAGTAATTAGAGTGGACCCGAATCTAATAGAAATGGGGCAGTAGATGTACGCTTAGAATACTGTAGATTCGAGCCAATGTCGAAATGAATAATCGGTTGGAATACATGTGTACAAATCAGTTTATCACTTATAAATCAATTCCGTGAATTAGCAAACAATAGTTAGCCCACCCTAATTGGATTGTTAGCAAGTACAGCCCAATCGATCGATTGATCGCAGCATCGATCGCACAGTGCTTGGGCTTAATCTATTGCGATGAGATGCGAATCAAGAGCTCTACTGTTCATAATATTATTTACGCAACTATTGACGGCTATAGAAATTACTGCGCACAATGAGGACACCGTGAAGCAAGTTCCGAATGAATATGAAAAGTATCATCGAGACGACAGTTTGCTAGATAAACTATTAAGAATAATCACTGAGCCGATCACTGCGACGGAAAAGGGGGCCGACAATGATTTCATATTTCGCGTTTTCAGTGTATTTGGCGATGTAATAACTGAGTTAGTTCAAGCGCTGGAACTGAATGTCACGCAATCAATTCGTCAGTTGGTCTTGCGAAATATTGAGAGCGCGAAGGCAGAACTGGCCAGTGCTGCCAAAAATATTGAATGGGCCTCCCAGGTTGTCAATAGTAGTCTTATCGATCGTCCACAAGATGCACATCAATGGCATAGAAAGGTCAGCGACAAGCAACGCCTTGTTGATAAGCTGCGGCTCTATGGAAGCGTCTGTCATCTGCTGGACGATTTGATTGCCTTAAGCTCCATACAGCTCCGTAAATGCTGCGATGTCACCGTGAAGCCGGTAATTACGTTCTGTCGAAGTTTTCGCATTCTACTGGCCAATGGCTCCAGTTATATGGCTAATGTGGCTAGTGTACTGAATCGTCTTAATTTTTGCTTGGAAAATAATTCATCTCATTTGGAATACACGACGCGATGTCTAGATTTTCTTAATAACGAGATCTCAAATCTCATTCAAGGCTTTGAGAATTTAATTAGCAAACTCCTAAAACTCTTGCACCTGAAAATTTTATACTCCAAATGTTGTATTTCATTGGCCCTGGTCGAAGATATGGAATATAATAAAAATGCCGTCCCAACACCCTAAAATAATTGTGTTTTATTTAAATGCACTAACACAAGTTGTCAACAACAAGTAAGGATGAGCAAGGATGTCTACAGAAGATCAGAAGAACAGATTATCAAAAGTTGTCTATATGTATGCAGCAGTATTCGTTTGGTAATTATATATGCGTAAAACGAAGCTAGAATGCCTGTAGCAGCAGAAAGTGTTCCCATTGGTCACTTAAAGCTCAACTGCAATGATCCCTACCAGGCGCCGGACTCAACATTTGAGTGCGAAGTAGACTTTGAGTGAAAGTCGCCCTATATAAAGGGCAGCAGCTGCAGCATTTCTTCAGTCGTCCAGGGTCAGTCGTGCAGTGCAGAGCAAAGTGAAGTGAAGTGTGTGATCGTTCAGCTAAGTATTAAAGAATTGGAGGACATACGTAAGGACATACCTAGAGGCAATACGTAGCGGATACCTAAGCGGCAATACGTAGAGGCAATACGTAGAGGAAATACTAAGAGGAAATACTAAGAGCAAATACTAAGAGGAAATACTAAGAGGAAATACTTAGAAGAAATACTTTGGGGAAATAAAGGAAATATTTTGAAGAAATACTTAGAGAATATACTTGGAGAACATACTTAGAGAAAAAACTTGGAAGAAATCATACGAACAAAAGACGGGCAGGGAGAAATCGACTCAGCTTTATGAGGTCTGCCACGCCTCCTTCTGTCTGTTAACAAAACCATTACACTCCAACTTTTCCCATTTTCAATGGGTTTAGAGTTTTTGATAGTTTTTTTTTATTATTATTAAGTTTTACGGCTAACGTGACGGAGCGTGAAAAAAAGCAAAAATCCAATTATTTTTACAGTATTTTATTATTCAAGACTTTGTAATAAATAACAATGTAACTGTATTTTATGTATACAAAACAAAAATAGATTAATATTCTGTTATGCTATAAAAACATTGCTTCAGACTTTTATGCATTTGGCTGCGTGGAAAATCGAGCGGAATACAATTGTCCTGTGCTTTCACTCCAGTTGGCGTCTCCTCTTCAATGTGGTTTTGGCGTCGTTGTCGAAGTGCCGACACTCGTCCATTTTTCATTCTGAGGTCATAGAATATTTCGAGCTCCTCAATTTTAGTGAACAACATTTCGAAATCTTTTTCGGCGTTTAGTAGAAATTTGCATCGAATTTCATAACTTCCCAGATAAAGGCAGTTGAAAAGTCTTTGAATGCGAAACTCGAGCTGTCGCATAACATATTTGCTCGTCAGCTCGGTCATGGCGAACACATCGAATGCCACGTTGAGGCCACGTCCGGCTGTGCACTTGAAGATTTGGTCGGAATAGTGTTTCAGGAACTCCATATACTCCTGACAGCAGCCAACGTCGCCCTTAAAGTTCCAGTTTTGTAGTACGAATCGCTGGACATCGGCGTAGTATGCGAAGGTCTTTTGGGTAGCGAGTAAAATATTCTGCGTATATTCTAGGGCTTCGTCAATGATTTCGGAAAACATGATGTGAAAGAATTCCATTTCTGCAAAATAATTAGTTAGAAGCATTTTGACTGGAATCGGCTGCGTCGATGGAATCTGTCGAAGCTGCAGCAATAGCGTATAGCTTGAGTTCTTCGCAACTTCGTAGGATGTTTCGGAATCGCGTGCAAATATTCTAGCTGCATCGGCTGCTGCATAGAAGAACTCGGACAATTCGTGCAGCTTTGTTCTCTGATGCTCTGTATTTAGCTGATTTTCATATCCGAGCGAAAGAACATTTGACATTGTCAGATTTCTCTGAAGATGTTCTCGGAAGTTTCTCAACTGATTCTGAAAAGCTTGCTTTGAGTCCTCCGCTGATCGCATCGAGTCATAGAATTGCATCGGTATATACTCCCCCTTGATCGCCCGCGACCATTTGTCGTCTCTCGGAATGAGCTTGCTTATGTACTCGCTTGATTTTACGGGCTGTAACGCGCCCACAACACATAGCAGCCATAAAGCTAGATAGTTCCAGTGGAAGGTCATCTACTGCAGTAGGAGGAATGAGGAAACTCATTAATTAATATTCAGTTATCAATTATATATAATTAAAATGAATTACTTTAACTTTTGTTCCGATATTGGCAACGTCTATTGACACAACACAAAACCAAATGACTGAATATATATGTGGATACAAATATAGAACATATATGCTGTAAGCAAAAGTATTAAAGATCTCTGGGTCTAAATATAGCATCTAAATTGAATTGAATTGAATGAATGAAAACATGAAAAATCAAAACAATGGCTATTAGTTTAGTCTAGTCGATACTATGAAAATATATATTATTTATTATTAATTTATTATTTATACAACCAAACTGTTTTTTTTTTTTTTTTTTTTTTTCAAGTTGAAATAGCGCTGAAATCCCAAACAAATAAATCCTTGTAAATAGGGTGACAGAGAAGTTTATTTAGCTCGAAACTGATTAATTTTACTTTGATATAATACCATATAATAAGAAACTTGAGGATGAAACTAAACTTTCCCAGACTAATAGGCATGATCTTTAAATGCTATGTGTATATATTATACACATACGTATATAAATACATATATGGGCACTACTTTCCGCCTACAATGTGATTTAAACAAAGAAAAAAGCAAAATAATCAATATATACAATCATGAAGATAAAAAAAAATCAGGGTATAAAAAAAGAAGCGAATTGAATGTCTGGTTTCATAAGAATAATACAAATTTTGTTTCATTCACAAAAACCCAGGTGAAGGCAATAAAAAATAATTAAACTAGCTAACGACCTAAAGAGTCTGGCTAAAGTTATTTTCAGAAGAGAAGTAAACATAAACACAATTCATAGACATCCCGAAGACTATATAAATTTGTGTTTGGAAATTCTAAAATGATGTTGCTGCTAGCGGTTGATCAGGAAAGAACATTACGATAGTCCGCAGTAATTGTATAAATTGTTTATATCCACATAAATGTAATTGCATCTGAGCCTGAGTTAAAAGTTGTTTGATAGACGGATTTAAAAAAAAAGTACAATTTTTTTTCCAATTTTTAATCTATATATATTTATTGGTTTAATTGATATATTTTTGTTTTTTGTTTCTTTCAGGAACTAGGAGAGACCCATTCTCAATGCAACTATGCGTACATACAAAATCACATTATGTCAGATTTGAATACTACGAAGGCAGCAATTCTTAGCGTCCCAGATCCGGCCAGAACTTTGGAAACTGTTGACCAGCCGATAGAAAAGAAAGATGTTCAAGCACACGATAAAGAAAAGGCTGCTAGCTATAGCTGTGATGATGATGACGACGATGTTATCATTGTTGAATTACTGCAAGGTTGTGAGCCCGAAAGACCCGAAACGACCAATACAAAGTCAACAATACTGTTGGACAATCAGTTAGAGAAAATACATATTGCATCTGAAGACTTAAGTCGAGCATATTCCACAGATATTAAGAAGCCGAATATGCAATTTAACGGAGGCAAGGTGTGTCAAAACAAAAGGCCTGTTAACGTTGGAAATCACGATCCTGAAAGCACAAATAAAAAGAATTTTGTAAAGGAAAGCACTGTTTCCCAGAGCATAACTGTACGTAATGCAGAGTCTTCAGTGTCCAGAAATGAATCCGTTGAATCTTGTGGCTCCAAGCAGGGTCCTCCCACTCTGCTTAAATCCCAGTCACTGGATTTATACAATGAGGATTGTGCTGGCTTGAATGTTGATCAACAGTTACACAATCGAATTCTTCCTAATATCACGGAACATCGGACTGCTGAGAGCCAATTCAAATCAAACGACGAGCAGGGTCAAGGCGACGGCTTGAACAGATCAGCTGGAGAAATACGTCAGCGTCCAACACACCGCCCAAACATTGCGACAGCAGTGTTTCCAAGTACAGATTCTCGGCCAATTTATCCGAATGTTCCATATAGTCCATATGGCAGTCCCTTCGGAAGTCCCCGATCAGTACGGCGTAGACCCCCACTACGTGAATCCCGACGAATATCTATTGAGAAATCGGGAAGTTTCCTTCAGCTAAATCAATATAAGCTTATGGATCAAATAGGACAGGTATTTGACATGTAATTTGCTGACAAAATAATTGCTAAAAACAATTTTAATTGGCAGGGTTCATACGGTCTTGTGAAGCTGGCTTACTCTGAGGAGGACTCAACGCATTACGCTATGAAGATTCTTTCTAAGAAGCGTCTCTTGCGACAAGCGGCGTTCATGCGTCGCGGTCCGAAGCAAGCAACATCTCCGCTGGATCGGGTTTATAGAGAAATCGCAGTTTTAAAGAAACTCGATCATCCAAATGTTGTCAAGTTAGTGGAAGTGCTGGATGATCCAATGGAGGATTCGCTTTATATGGTTTTTGAGCTGGTTAAAAAGGGTGAAGTTCTTTCCATACCCACGGACAAACCATTGTCAGAGGAGCGGGCGCTGAGTGTGTTTCGAGACTGTTTACTAGGATTAGAATATTGTAAGTAGGAGCAATCAGTGGCACCTCTTTATGTGCTCTAATCTCTTGTCTGTAGTGCACTATCAGAAGATTATTCATGCGGACATTAAACCTGGAAACTTGTTGTTGACCGAATGTGGGCATGTCAAGATAGCTGATTTGGGAGTTTGCAATGAGTTTCTAGGAGAGGATGCTACAATGAGTAATGGAGCGACAGGTGGCACGCCAGCGTTTCGAGCACCTGAAACCCTTGTACTAGGCAAGGTATGCAATTAGAAAAATATCATATCCGAATGTGTTCAAAATATATTTTCTTTTAAAATAGAATGTGTACTGCGGTCGGGCAGCGGATATTTGGGCCTTGGGAGCAACATTGTATTCCCTGGTTTATGGAAATGTTCCATTTATAGCTAACTCCATACCCTTGTTGTATGACAAAATACGAAACGATCCAGTGGTATTCCCAGAACAGCCAAAAATCAGCGACGATTTGCAAAACTGCATTTTGCGCATGCTTGAAAAGGATCCAGCAAACCGAATAACTTTGCCACAATTAAAGGTAGGCCCAGAGCACCGATAAAGAGAAATATGTGTATGCATTAAAAATGTATTCCTAGATGCACCCGTGGGTGACCAGTAATGGATCTTATGTCTGTCCAACTGAAGACGAAAACTGTTGCCTGGTACAAGTGGACGATGAAGATATAAATTCTGTTGTGCGCAGTATTCCAAAGCTTGATACGCTTATCTTAATCAAAACGATGCTTAAAAATCACTCCTTTGTAAACCCCTTTATGAGGGGCATCTCCGGTAGGGCTCCCCAGCCAGGCGGTTCCAGGCTTGAGAAATTTGTCAAAGCCGGTAGATCCAATTCAGCACCTGGGTCTTATCAAATACCATTGGACAGGTAAAACACATTTATTTTAAATGATTCATTTTTTTTTATTAATAATTTCTATATTTTATTGCAGGGAGCCATCGATGGATAACGTACTTCCGTCGCTGACTGAACATTGTTCTAGCCAAAAAAATGAAGAAACTTAATCAAATGCAAAAAAAAAAAAATGTTAATCAAATAGCCAATGATATTAATAATACCAGGGACCGAAAACACATTTAATTAAATGCACATTTTTAGCTAAATATATAATTAGGGAATATTGTTTAATCATACATAAAATAATGCACAAAGCGTGTTTCTTGATGAGCAATACAATATGCCCTTTATAAGGTATCATAGGTTTGTCAGGTGTAAGGCATTAATGGTACAACTCGTACCCCTATATGTATAATATATATTATCGATCACTTTGGCTCGATTCGGCTTTTTATTGCAGGCAGTAAATCTGTATAGAAAATTAAGTAATTGCATTGAACCATCATTGTATAATTAGAAACATATCTCACACATACCCAATGCCTGCAAGCATTGATAATACAAATATACATATATCTTAAATCCTATTTTAGCTATTACTTGAAAGTAGTTATTAGGTCTGCAAAGTAATGTTTTTTCTGCAAATATTATTTGTCTACTAACGTCTGGCTCGGTAGGCTCTGTTAAGTTTTGTTGTATAGGTACTTAAAGAGTTTATCGCTACTTTAATAATTATAATGTAATCTTAATTTATAAATTGTGGGATTTTTTTTAGCAGGCTCCAGGAGTTTAAATGTATTACTGAACCAATTGTTTTGTTGTGTCAATATATATTTCTAGTGCCTTCGTCCATTCTCTCTTGTATACTAAATATAAATTGTTGTTATTAAAAATATATATGTACTTCGTATAGTTAATATATACATATATAATATCCAGCCTAATCAAAACTAACCAAGTAACAAGTAAAAAAACAAAAATTATTGTTTCTGTGTGATATTGTAATGCGGTCTTAAATCTAAAAATCGACTAAGTTAAATATTAAAAAAAACAAAACGAAAAATTGGTTATATAGATTTAATTTAAAAATTCATAACTTTTACTGTCGTTGATATTTTTATAATGCATTAAAATCCTGTTTAAGATATTTGGCTAAGTGCTTAATTCAAAATGCAGTTTTAACTGAATTATAAAATTTGGTTTTATGATGGAATCAAATTAAATTTATAACTAATTTATAATCGTATAAGTTTTCATTTATATCAGTACTGCACCCAACTTGTTAAAAAATGCTATGAAAACACAAAAGATTATTCTCGATATATACAGATTCATTTGAGTTATGCCATTTCTGTCTTAAGAAAATTTAATCAAACTCCAAGTAATCAACAAATCTGTTTAATAATTAAAAAAAAAACAAACCATTTTATTTTCTACATGCTCAAATGCTGACATTAGAAAGCATGCCTAAATTTGAATTGTGATATTTTTAGTATAACTTAGGAACTATCTGAATTGTATCAGGTCGCTGTAGAGTCCATATACTGCATACTGCGATGATATTACATGACCTATTCATAAATATTGGATGAATAGATTTCAAAGAATCAGATATCAGTAGTTAAATTTATTATATTGAATTATTCTGTATAAAATTGCATTTAATCGAAGCCCATATTCAACTCTCTGAAAAGCGACTATTGTCAAATATAAAATTAGAAATGTAAATTTAAATAAATTGATATGCATGGCAAAACAAATTACCATTTGCTTGAACCAACATTTGTAGTAAATTTAAATTATATAAATTATTCATGAAAGAAATACGCTAAAAAAAGAAAAGAATCCAATAACAAAAAGTTCAATACAATTTGCTTATGAAAGATACAATTTTAAATATTTAAATTTAATTAAATTAATATGATATAACGATGCTTGCTTACGCATTGATCGCTTGATCCGTGCAAAATATATTTCCATTCAAAAAGATATAAGCATCTTGTTAAGTAATTAAGATCGAACTGTTTTCTCTTAATTATTTCTTAAAATATTGCATTCAAAATAGTGTAAAATAATTTATATCAAACTCAAACTGCTACTCAACGGTTGCGAATATTTTTAGAATATTTCCCATTAATTTATTGGCTTATAATATTACTATTATGTTTATGTAATATGAGTTCCCTTTCGTTTGAGTTAGAAATTCAGGAAAACCTTTAATTTTAAAATTAAGAAACTGAAAAGCTTTAGACTCTGTAATTAAGTTATACAAATTTAAAGATCAATTTCCGGATAAGTCTATGAATGTTGTGATGTCTCAGCCAAAGGTCCAACGGGCAATGTCACCTATAATAAGTTACTTTATTAAGAGAGTCTATTAAATATATTTAAAAATATGATTGATAATAAAATTGGTGATAATAATATAAATTGAATAATTTCATTTATTGTAGGCCCAGTTTAATATTAATTAAGAAATCCAAATTAAATATTCAGATATTTTGTGAAATTAGTTTTGGGACCAACCAACATGTGGCACAATCATACAACGAATTACTTTATTTAATAAGCTTAGTAAATAATATTATTTAGATACACAATAATATTAATGCAATATTTCACAATTCTAGCTTCTCACACTTTATTGGTAGTTGTAAAACAATTTCAATACTATTAGACACAAACTTTTCATTTATGTCATTCGTCCTTAAGCATTGCACAATTTTTTAATAATACGCCAAGTAAATAAATGCACATATATCTAAATATACTGAACGCTGAGTGTTTTGGGCAGGGATATAATATTATTTGTAGCGCTAGTACATTTAGCAAATTGATGTTTTCAACACGTAACGATCTTGGTATAACAGCCTCTGACACTACTTAATGAATAGTCAAATTGACACATTTTGTCTTTAACTTTGGGAATGAAGGAATTAGAGCTGCGACCCTAATTTTATTTTAACGTCACTCAAAATATACAGTCAGCCCACACGTAAGCTTAAAACTAGGATATTTTAAAGTAACTTGCTTAGGGCCTGCAAGCAGTCCTGGTTTCCATGATCACTGAAAGTATTACATATGTATCTTCTACTTGCTCTACTAATTAATTACATATTAGTTAGGACCTTACGACTATGACTATTAATTAATAAGCATTGAACTATTCTTGATTTAAAAATTTGGCTATTAGGTAGGTTCAGTTCTGAATTGCTTATCACTTGTTGTTAAATTTACTTAAAAATGTAAAGGTTAGGAGGAGAGAGGTCCTTTTACACATTTTTTTTTGTGTCTTAAATTTAAATCAATTGGGTTTTAAAATAGTTTTTTTTTTTAAAATAGTTATTCTTATTTTAGTCCCGAAATTGCTCCAGAGGTATAGTTATGGCGACAAATGCTGTAATTTATTGTTTAATTTACATTAGTTAGTGATTGTACATATTTATTTTGAAACGAAACGTGTGAGGTGAGAACATTGTAAAGCAAAACCAAATATAATTATTCGATTGCGCTTTAATACGTGCACATCGATAACTTGCCGTCTCGATGACTCAATAGTATTTTGATACAGCTGGGCAACTTAAGCGAGATTAATGAAAGCCGAATTGGTCAAAAGCCAGATGTTTATAAAATTATCGCTAAATATCGCTGATTTTATAATAAACTAGATAGTAACTATGGGTATGTATTGTATTACGCACTACTAAATGGAATGTGCATGCGAATATTTACCACTTTTATGTTTAGAGTGTGGGTGAGATGGGAATACTAATGTTTTTTGGGCAAATGTATCTGAAAATTGCATTGCAATGCACATTTGTAAATGCGTAATTCAATACAGACAATTACAGTCTGAAAATAATAAAAACTTTTTATTTGAGGTTGCAATGATGTTGATTCAATTTCAAAACTGGAGAAGGATCTTGCTCTTTTAAAGGAAGAATATAAAAAACTTCAGCGAAGCTATGTAGAATTGGAGCGGAAATATAATGAAGCTATTGTCTCGACTTCAGATCCGGAGTCTACAGGAGAATTTAGCAGTTTTGTATCAAGACTGGCACTGACGACGGCCTCTTTATATGGACGCTCCATATATTCCGATTTGAACATTAAGACCAATTCCAATGGGACAATAATGCCGGCACACAAATTCGTACTCCATGCCCGATCGGACAAATGGCGTAACGAGGCATTAGCCACTGCCAAAGAATTAGATTGGAGCGACTTGGATGAGGATATAGCCACAGCGTTGCTACGCTGGATTTATACGGATATTATTGACTTGCAGCACGACCGATTGACCTTGGGTCTGTTGAAAGTGGCGCACCGTTTTTCCTTACCTGGACTGCTCGGGCTCTGTGAGAGAGCTCTGGTGGCTTCTGTGGGTGTACGATCTTGTGTGCGATTCTATTGTGTGGCCGAAGAAGTGGGCGCAGCTAGCCTACTTGAGTACTGCTCCGGCATCATATCCACGCACTGGGATGATCTAACTGCACAGGATTTCGAGCACATGTCTGGACCGCTTCTCTATAAAATGCTCAAAAGCAAAACCAAATATCCCCTACACTCGGCAGTCCGACTTTTACGCGAAGATGTTGTTTGCTTGTGCCTTGCGGAAAATAGTAATTCGGTAAGTGACAACAAACTCAATGTAAACATTGAAAATTTAAGAAACTTTTGTGTCATTAGTTTAGCCTATCGCTTGTTAGTTTATATTTTATGTATTTCTATTCTTGTCACATTACGACAATCTTATCTTTATATACCAATAGACTTGTCAAAATAATGTGCAAAGCCTCGACGGTACAAGAAAGATAGTTCTTTTAGACATTCAAAATTTACTTTCGATTTATAGACTTCGCTATAAGTTGAATTTATTAACTTCTATTCAAGTACTTCCTAAATAAAAACATAAAGGAAAAATAAAAGAGTACATTTACATTCAGTATTTATTCAAGTACCTCTCAAAGAATTACTCAAGAAGGGTTGAACAATCGTAGCTTTAACAACAGATAAACAAAGTTTCGTTTTTTGTTTTTCAATACAACAATATTCCATGTTATAAACTTTATCTTCGAATAGTTTGTTAATCTTGATGAAAGTCGACTGGGCAGCATTTGTATTATTATTATTATTTTTTTTATCACAAAAGGCCATAGCAAATATTCATGTTATGTTCCAATTATCACAACTTTTCACTTAGAGCCGAACGCGTTACATTTAAATATATGTATTTAAGTGTGAAATATCAAATTATATATTATTGAACAGCAAAATAGCGCTGAATAGAAAAATAATCGCGCTTATCAGTTCTCTATCGGCAGTAAAATAATTCGCTGAGTTGCATAATTCGCCGCGGCAGTAGCAGTGCATGATTTTCGAGCCCGCGAAGTTAGACTGAATTTCCGTGCATCCTTCCTTATATACCTCCTGCACCAAGTGCTCCTGCTCCCATTGCCTATTTCGAAACACCTGTAGGAACAATATAATTATAGTCATTTCATAAATTATACATATGTATTTATTTTGACTGCCAATTCACCTGAGTTGTGTTTTTTTGTTGAGCACAACCTCTTGTGATGGTTTCTTGCTTCTGTCCATTTTGAAGGTGCAGCGTTGATATCGTCTTCAAGCACATCGTCGAATATGGACATTGGGCAACATAATGTGCAGACTCCTCGAATTTGGAGCACAGTGGGGTAACAATTGTTGCATTGTCAACAAAATACTTCTCCACAGTTACTGAACACTTGTAGCACTGTAAGACTTCTCTCTCTGAGCATTGGGCTGTAAAATTTCAATTTTATGAATATTTTTGATTTGATAATTATAAACTAGAATGCCATTAGGTTAACTCAAGTTAAAATAAGTGGTGCAATGTCATTTCAGTTTTTTATTATTATAAATATATGATTGTTGATTTACTATTTAGGAATATTTCGCAGCTGCAATCGACGTTGTAATTATTATTAATGATGCTCTCAGAAATGATTCTATCAATATATTAAGGAACTGAATGAAATTAAGGTTTGCAACTTAATTCTTAAATTACAAAAGTACATATTTGATATTTTTAATTCCATTCCCAATGGGCGTATACAGTTTTTGTACATAAGTCATTAACATCCAATTTCTCAGGCGGTAAATATTCGACATTTCTTTGAAAGTATAGAATGTATTTATTGATTTTTCGTAATTCAACATATATTGTGCAAAATCAATATGTATATTAGTTTATGTATATATTAGCAGATAAGTCATTCTATGAAATGAGTTCATCGGCTTCGACCAATTTTTTTTAGCAGACACGCCCATTGAAGTGTTGCCTTAATAGTACGAACGTCATTGATAAGGTTAAAGAATCAACAATTCATTAATCAAATAGATTAATTTTGAAAAGATAAACGTAAAAATTTTCTTATTTATCAAGTATATAAATTTTGACTGCCCCTAAGAATGTATTATGCGTATATACATGAGTATTTTCTGATAGATAACAGTTCAATAGTGTTGAAAGCATTTTAATGCCGGAAAGTTGTTGGAATAATCATTTTTGATGTTTATTTCCTGAAAGGGCGATATGATTTCGACTGAAAAATACTCTTTCACAACTCCCCAATAGGTGCGGGCATTGCACAAAACCAATATACTCACTTTCGTGAATGAGTATAATTATTAGGGGCGTGAACCATAAATAATTAAAATAAATTTCTGATCTTAGCAGTTTATAAATAGTTTTCATGGGCGCCTTTTGAATCACGGCCGACACTTTGAATTCATATTGTGCATATATGTATGTATATAGCATGATTTGCTCTTATCTTCAATAACAATATTTCATAATACATACAAATACAGAAAGTATTCCATATACATATATATTTATATAAATTTGTACATATTTATGTATAAACAAACTTGTTGCTTTTGCATCGAGAACGACTTTTGAGCTGTTTTGTTTTGCGCTCAATAAAATGTATTCTTATCTTTATGAGCTCGGTGTATGGACAGATGCCATTTACTTCCATATTGTATATTGTATATAAATGCTTTGTTTAATGTCCCATCATAATACAGACACACAAGATTTCTTTAAACCATTTAATATGCATGCCCATCTGCCTTCCCGATTGAGAGACTTGAAATAAAGAACATTCAGTCGGTATACCACTGTCCGCGTAGTAGATATATGTAGATATGTAAATTATAGGGCTGCCTCCAGTGGGTGCGTGGCAAATGAGGAAATGCCCTATCATGCACAGTGATATTGCCTGAGTCATTAAATAAATTACATTTTGACCTACTCTAAAGAGCGGCTCCAAAGATTATGTTCTTTTTTAAATAGAAATGAGCTATTTAATCAAATCTGTTAAAGCTCTCTCAGCGAGTATTCTGCAGTCAGTTACATCCGGTTCTTACTTGTTGCTGCTTATTGTAAAAATATATGCAAGCATACAACAAATTTGCTACTCTACTTATTATTTATATATACGAGTGTACGCATTCTGCTATTTAAAATATGTGTTTAAATTAAACTATCTTTAATACATGTATCTAAGTGGTACTTAATAATACCAAAAAATACCAACCTAAATCTAAAACAACAGCAAGTAAAATAACGCCTTGGAACAGGTGGTAAACAAAGCCATTGCTGCGCGCCTTAATGTCCATCATTATAAATATTTAGTATATTGTATTTAGTAGGTACACTCAATCATATGCGGTGTGTTGTGACATAGATTTACATACATATGGTCTTCACATATGAATGTATGGTTGTATTAGTTGCTGCCAGTTTCCTTATATATGATTTAGTTTTAATGTCATTGTGCGTATTTATATGTACGTATTATGTTAGTATATGTACATATATACAATAATACATACAAAGTTGATTATAATTTTCTCTTGCGGTACACAGTCACTCAAAATGTTGCCCCATTCACTCATACACATACATACGTAGACAGAAATGCGAACAAAAAATAAATAAATCTTCAACAATTGCCGGTATTGGAGAAAGTTTTGCTATTTCGATTTGTGGGTGCAAATGAAGATAACCATGCACGCTTTAATTCACATTCACATATGTATATGAAATCATATCTATATTGAATTATAATATTTTCTCCATATTATTTCATTCCTCTGCATATTTTGTTTAAATAAATTAGTCATTTCTTTAAAAACGGGACATTATTAATAACACACGACAATTGAGAACATCTACACCCGCTCTATTGGATGAAAAACTAAAGACTGACGAATCAGGCTCAAAGCAGAATGGAGAGCGCAAACAAACGGTTGCTCTCAGATGCGCAGAGAATTTCTGACGTCACAGTTTCACATCTTTTAGGGCTGCACAAACAAAAGAGTCTGTATTTGAATCTGTAATAAATGATATAGAATTTTTAGCCAATATTTATTATTATTGGTGTTTGTGGAATCTGTTACTTTTTAATCTACATACAAATGTTGCCTTTGACTTCTAATTGCAGTGGAAGTTTGAAGATATATTTTGGAAATTATTATATATAAAATTCTCGCACCCACTGTTTGTTGCCAAACTCCTACGAAACGGTTCGACCGATTCTTATGAAATTTTGTGTACGCCTAGCATTTCAGTACAAAATATTCCCTAGAAATAATGTATGTACATACATTATGTATATGGCAAAACAACGATTGTCTCCGGGTCAATTAGTAGTTTTATACATATGCTGATCTGAATCACAATATTCTAGTATCAATAGTTCTTCCTCCTATTTAGGGGGCTAGAGAAGAGAGGATCGAAAAATTGAATTTTTCTAATAAAAATGTTAATATTAATATGTCTTTTGAGACAGTCAATCATCTAGGCTAATTATATTAACACAAATTTAGTTTAATTCAACTAATTAACAATAAATTAATTAATTTTCAGTTGCCCGAACTGGTGAATAGTTTGTCTGAACATGGGCAACTACCACTGCAGATGGCATTGTCGGCGAAAAGTGTTCAAATTGCCCAGACTCTGGTTAATAATGGATCTGCGAATGTGAATGCCTATGATGCCAAGGTAAGTTGTAACATAAGTGTAGTAATTCATCTGAATAAATATACTTCGAGCAGGGATCTACGCTTCTTATAGATGCTGTAAAAAGAGCTGATAGTTTTGCAGCAGACTTTCTATTAAATCACAACTGCCTTGTTGATCTTGTGTCCAGGTAATTTGCATAAAATCTCTTCATAATATTAGAAATTAACCATATACTTTGCTTTTCAAGGTCTTCATCCGATTCAGCACTTCATATTGTATGCAGCTATGGCGAAACTGACGAAAATCATGAAAATGTATCCCAGATGATTGATATCGGCAAGAAAATATTACAGCGCAAGGCTAATGTAAACCTTCAAAATAGCCAAGGCCAAACGCCGCTGCATGTTGCAATCATATCTAAAAATAAAGCTATGGTGGAGCTATTACTTGATGTGCCCGATATTGACATTAACTTGCGTACCAATGATGAGAAGTGTCCTCTTGAATTAACGTTGATTCCATTTACTAAGGAAAGCGTCAACCTTGCTGCAAAACTCCTCAAGATGGGAGCCAACCCAAACCCATTGAAGTCTGAGACGAATAACAACCTGCTGCAAGTGCTTGCCATGGGTGGAAGAGATTTTGAAGAGGCGGCAATATTTTTGACTGACTTTGCTGACCTTGAGCATGTTAACAACGCTGGCTTTTCTGCCATCCACATCGCTGTCCAAAAGAACATGCCGAAACTAGTGGCTAAGCTTCTTGATGCAGGTGCTGCCCCTAATATACAAACGACTTCTGGCAATATGAAGTCGCCCCTACACATAGCTGTGGAACAAAATGCTCAGGAGATTCTTGAAACGTTTGTTAACTTCAGCAAAAACAACTCTGAAAAAGTCGATTTCAACTGTAGGGATGCTAACGGCGATACGCCTCTAAGCTTATGTTTAGCCCTTAATCGCATTGAATTAGCTCCAATACTTATCGCTGGCGGTGCTGATGTGAATGCGCGTAATAGACAGGACTTGACTTTGTTGCATCAAGCTATAATCAGCGGCGACAGCGAGAAAGCAGTTTTTCTACTGGACCAAGGCGCCGAAATTAATGCGCTTACAGGTAAATTATATCATATTAAGATAAGATATCCATAATCGCCATAATATATTTTCTTGTATACTTAGGTGATCAAAAGTCTGTCCTTCAACTTGCTATCGATGCTCATCTGCCCAAGGTTGTTGACGTACTATGCATTAAGGGCGTGGACCTTAGTACCTTGGACAGTTCAAGAGATTCGCCTTTATGGACGGCTCTGGAATTGGGATTTGAGGATGTTGCGCAAATTCTAGTTCGCCATGGCGTTGACACCGATTGCTGGAGCCAAGGACCAGAGGGCTGCCAGCAGACACTGTTGCACCGGGCCATCGATGAAAACAAGGAGGCCACAGCAATGTTTCTCGTTCGCAATCAATGCGACTTAGACTCGCCGCGTCAGCCAGGTCCAAATGGCGAGGGTGGTGACGAAGCGCGCGACAAAGCCTCGCCATTGCATCTCTGCTGTCAATGGGGTCTGACAAAGGTTGTGCAGGCACTAATAGATCACGGCGCCAATGTGAACGCTGTAGACGCTGAAAGCAAAACTCCAGCACACATAGCTATTGAAAATCAGCATGAAGATATTATAAATATCCTGTTGTGCCATCCCGGAATAGATCTGAAGTTGCGGGATAAATCCGGTTTGACGCCTTTTGCCACTGCTCTGGCCATCCGTAATCACAAAGCCGCTCAGCGCATACTCGAGAGGCTGCCCAACGCAGCCGAAATAATGGATAATCGTGGACGCAATTTCCTGCACATAGCTATATTAAAGGATGACCTAGAAAGTGTACTCTTTCTGTTGGCTATTCAAGTAGATGTCAATTCACGCGTCCACGACGCCTATCAGTCCACTCCACTTCATCTAGCAGCTGCGTCGAAAAACGAAATGATCATACGGAATTTAATACTGGCCGGCGCTCGAATCAACGAACGAGATGCTGTCCAAAAAATGCCGCTTCATATAGCGATCGAGCGTGGAAATCTTGCGGCAGTTTCGGCGATGATCCAAAATAATGCCGATTTCGATGCAACTGATGCTGATGGAAACAATGCCCTGCACCTTGCGGTCCACGGGGGTCAGCTGGCGATAGTCCGAGAGCTGCTGACCGAATCACGAGTAAATGCGGAGGCAACCAATGCGAGGGGCCGCAATCCCTTGCATGAGCTGTGTCGCGTTGGCGAAGACAATTCCGGTGCTGCAATTTGTGAACTGTTTCTTGAGTGCATGCCGAAATATCCGATCAACGTACCCGACATGGACGGCAACACACCGCTGCTGCTCTCATACATGCGAGGACAAGCTCCACTTTGTAAGGTTCTTGTCAAAGCGGGCGCTTGTCTTGGAGCTCAGAACCGAGAGGGAATCAATATTTTCAATTACAAATTAGCGACAGATCAATTGCTGACTAAATTGCTGGACCAACTGCCTCAGGAGTCGCCATGGGCAGAGTCAGAGCTGTGCCAAGAATGCGGCCTAAAGTTTTCGCTAACCATAAGAAGGCACCATTGGTAAGTAATATTACTTACTTATTGTGTATATATACCTATGATACGCATCGTATTTTCATTTTACTAGGATATACTTCTATTTAGAACATATAATTTAAATAAATTCTGTATTATCTTTTCTTTTCAGTCGACATTGTGGAAGAGTTTTGTGTTCCAAGTGCTCCAACAACGATGTACCGATTGTCAAGTTTGGCATTAATAAACCCGTAAGAGTTTGCAGTGTGTGCTTCGATGTACTACATGGAGTGAGCTAAAATGATGAGTAATAGTTTGTGGTTCGCATTCGGAACAATGATAACAAGTATTTGGTATGTATAATATTGCTTATAACTAAAATGCACATGACAGAAACTAGAAACTAGAAAACTAGAGTACTATAAAGTAGCAACAATATTTGATTTATTATAATCCGAATGAATGTTTGTCTGAGTATTAAATCAAATGATTGCATTTTTCGAGATCTATTCAGATTGTTAATACAAGAGATATATACCTAAATATACCAATTCAGAATACATAATTAATATATTTCTATTTTGTTTGTCTTTTTTCAGATTTAAAAGCCAGTTTATACTAACCGGACTATAAGCATCTTAGAGATATTATATTATATATAATACATTATTGAAAACGATTATAAAATCCTATATATATATGCATTCATATACACATACACGTTTATCCTGTATAATTAATGTGCTTTTTGTTTTATTACCGAGTCAAAGAATTTATGTTTGTTTCAGCGCACACTGTAAATCATATGTAAAAAATAAACAAATATAAATTGACATTAATAAATAATAAGAATTCATGTTTTTTACAAGAAAAAAATAACCTTTACATTTTACTTATAATAATATATATAAAATGTAATTTCTTAATTATTTATTCCAATTATATGTATTTCATGCAACATATTTATTGCCTATTATTTAGAAGATGTTATATTATTAGATTAGTTATTTTTGGCGATGCTTATCAAAGCTTGAGAGACATATGCTACAATATATGGTCAAGTAGATCGGAGCCAGACTTAAATATCAAAAAATATCATTAAGAACTAACAAAATTACCAAAGTGTTTATCCTTTAGCCACTGGCAAGACGAAAATGAAAATTATATTGCTTATAGAAAAAGACAGAGGAAATTTGAGAACACGATATCTTTCTCAGTTTTGAAGCTAATATAATGATATCATTCTTTGGTGCGATTTCAATTGATACAGAATATCTTTGCATTATTAATTTGCAAATGAAAACTGACCTCCCATGCTAAAAAGACTGCACCACCTGGTAAGGTTGGATTAATCTTCTCGGTTTCAGCCGATGACTTACCCTTACCCAGTAAACCCTCTTACGGCTTTTCAATTTGATTGAGTTTTTCAACGCCACGTATATTATACTTGCCACCAAATTTAAGCGTTGTTCAAATTGACTGATTTTAAATACACTTACACATACAAAAAAAAAAAAAAAAAAAAAAAAAAAAAAAAAAAAAAAACAAGTATGAAAGCTCTAGTCGAGTCTGCTCGACTAGGAAATCCCCTGAACAAATGCTTGATCAGCTAAGCTTTAAAGGTGAAGAGGAACTACTCATGCCATCATATATGTATGTATGCCTCACCTTAGCAAATACGGAGACGGAGCTGATCATGTGTGTAGTGCTAATGGGAATGATGCACATGGTATGCTCATCGTAGAGCACGCCAAGGATGACGAGTTTATTGTTTGAGAGGAAATGCACACCGACTGTGTGTATTTTGCGTTCACTTCTTTATTCTTAGCCATGCCTTGCAAACACCTCGTTAGCTGCTGTTTGAAGAAAAACAAACAGCAATAATGCAACAAAGCGATTTTAAAGACGTATCACAATTAAAGAACTTTTAAATTGCTACACATTTAAATAGTGACATAAAGTTTGGTCATTATCGTATGACACACGGTTTTCTGCACATTCACTAACCATTTCCATCAATAGACCAATCAAAGGGAGCGCCAAGTTTGTCAATGAATCGACTATAAAAATAAGTTAAATTCATTTACTTAGAATCTTCAACAAGTTTACTCAAGCGCAGTATATTAGACAATAATACATATGATCATCTTATTGCTTAACTACTTGAGCTTTGAGAAAAGACTGTGCGCCACGCAATGATCCAACTCAGCGACGTAGTCGAACAGTTCCTCCATGCATGTTTCAGTTGTTTTCGAGCGACTGTTCACACGGTCGTTGCATTCCTGGTATTTGTTGTATAGACTTTCAATGTGGCCCTTAGCCTGGCACTTATCCTGCAAAATGCAAATTAAATGTGTAAGGTTTTAAGACACATAAACGACAAACTTCTACTTACTCTAAGTTCGGCTTGCGGGTCAACCAGCTCCGCTTCATCATCATCAGCCCGAACAACGGGAAGTCCGAAAAATTTCCAAAAGGCCATTTTAGATGCTGAAAATTACGTAAGACTTGAAATACAAATCTGACTAGTGACAAATATTACAAATCAAATCTTAGACACTATGATTATGTGAATGTGTATGATTATAAAAAATTTGAGTATAGTAATGTGAAGAGACCACTGTGTTCCACGATGTTTATGTGCGAATTCGTGAATTACGCGTGAGTAATCAAAAACAAAACCATTTGGAACAGATTATATACAATTTAAAAAAGAGCTAGTGGCAAACTTACAAAAAGCAAGGAATTAAACTATGAAAAATAAGTTAAAAACCTTTTTGCCGATTGACTTGTGATGCAATCAATACGGATATTTTATTAGTGGCGTTGCCAGACTATTCAAATGTATTCACATATGTCTCTTAAGTACCAAGCCAGTAATTTTACAACGCCGATGCTATTGACTGTTTGTGTCAACAATTGCTAAAATCAATCTAAATAATATATTTTTTGTTATATTTAGATGTAATATAAGCTATTTTCAACAATTAAAAGGACCATCCGTTTTATAGGATAAGTAGCGACCCAAAAAACTTAGTTTAATGTTAATCGATAAAAATAAATTAAAACATCGATAACATTGATTTTACACCCCTTCGAGGCCTCGTTTTTTCTGTGTATTTTTTATTCGACAGTGTTTTAATACTTCATATGTTGTTATATATCGGGAATTTCATATATTTTTGATGGAAGCTCTACAATGCTTATAAAACAACGTTAAATACTACGCTGCATGAATTCGAGGAGGTTCTGTTCGTCAAAATAAAGATATCACAAACATTTTTGTTTTCCTGTTAATACACATCCGGACGTGCCCGCCGACATAGTCGGCAGTCGTCTTAAACTACTTGTAAAGTAAGTAACAAAAGTAGTAATTTTCTTTATATTGACTGTATTTTGAGTGGTCATATTGTAAAATGCTAACAACAAATTTGATGCTGTAGCTCTATTTCTATTTTGTAAAAGATTCCGTAAACGTGGCCTACTAATATTCTATGGATACCAGTAATACCTATACCTTAATTAATGGCGGAGAATCATCGGGCGAACAGACGCACATCGCGATGCAGGGCTATCGTGATGGTAATGTCTTTAATCCTGCGTCCCAAACGAGGATGCATAGGAACTTCAAATTATTAGCGGATCCGCAGTTGTTGAAATGTGGCACCAAGCTATATCGGTACGACGGCGTTGTTCCTGGTGACCCGACGTACCCAACAATAACACCTCGTGATCCACGAAATCCACTTATTCGAATTCGAGCCAAGCCTGTCGAACCTTTAATGCTGGTTGTACCCCGGTAAGGCGCCATTTTTGTATTTTGATTTTAGACCGTGATAAACAAAAGTATATGTTTGATATTTACAGATTTGTGATCGACTCCGATTATGTTGGGCAGCCACCAGCAATTGAAGTTACGGTTGTTAATTTGAATGACAATATCGACAAGCAGTTCCTCTCTAGTCTTCTAGACAAGTGCGGGCCCACGGATGAAATAACTATATACCATCACCCGACGACACACAAGCATTTGGGCATCGCGCGTATTGTCTTTGAAAGCACCAAAGGAGCACGACAGTTTGTCGAAAAGTATAACCAGAAATCAGTGATGGGAAAGGTAATGGATTATAAGCGATTTTATGGTTTTAGTAGCTATTTATATAGTGAACATTCATATTCATTTTCGTATATTACAGATATTAAACGTATTCTGCGATCCTTTTGGTGCCGTTCTAAAGAAAACAATTGATAATATAACGAATCCTGTTGCACCTCGACCGTTGGCACCGATCACACCTCATTCGACAACAACGCATATTTCGGCAAATGAACATTTTCATGAATACCCAGAAAAGGAAGATCCACATTTAGTTTCTGGAAGTGGTTATAACGCTTATTACAAGAGTTCCGCGTATGTCGAAGCGGAAAGAGATCGGCACAGGGATCGAGATCGTCTTATAAAAGAACGGCCGCGACATTCCGCTGAAAGAGGCTATGATCGGGAACGCGGGCCACGTCATAAGTATAGTAGTTCCCGTCATGGTCGCCATTATTACTCTTTAGGATCACGAGAGAAGAGTCCGGATATATGCAGAGATCGTTCATATAGTTCTAGAGACAGAGATCGAGACACAAGGTCATATGATTATTCTCGCTCGAAAGGACGAGATAAATTTCGAGAGCGCAATAGATCACGAGATCATTCTCGCGAGCGGATGAGGGACAGAAGAGATCGCCGCTTAAGTTCGTCAAAGGAACGGGATTACCGAGAACGAGATCGTGACAGATCTATGGATATTGATGGTGATCGGAAGGAGCGCATTAGCTCTAAGCACGATATACGTTATGAATGCACTGAAGACGAGAATGGTACCTCATCGGTGTTTCAAAACCAACAATATTATTCTGGCATTCCGGCACCTAACCATATACCGTCCGATTACGGATATAACCATTACAGCTACACTATGAGTGAAAGTGTTCAATCATGGAGCAGCTCCCACCGAAGGTGGCCCGCCCCACAACCAGACTCACAGATTATACCGCCACCACCTCCGCCCCAAGAAGAAGAAGAAAACTGGGACGATCCACAACCTCCACCATTAAAGGCGCATTCAAAAGATATCTCACCTTCAACGGAGTCAGTTGGTACAAAGCAACAACTATCACCAAAACGACCACAGTCAAGCAAGTCGAATAATAATCTCGAGACAGCTGCCGAATCAGAAATCAACTCGGAAAATGTTGACTTAGACACACGTATTGCACTCATATTTAAGGGAAAGACCTTTGGAAATGCGCCACCTTTTCTGCAAATGGATAGCAGTGATTCTGAAACAGACAAACCTAAGGTTGATGATACCAATGAGACAGCGGATTGCGATTCAAATAGTAACCAGAATAAGCATGGAACTGATAAAACTCTTTCGACTTTACAGCAGCAAGGCGCTAGTGATATATCAAGTGATGACGATATTCTGATTAAGAAAGAAGTTCAGGTCACTGTTGAAAAGTCTGAAGTAAATGATAACAATGACGACAATATGTCTTTGTCAAGTTTATCGTCACATGAAGAAACGGTAAAAGAACCTGCAAATCCGTCAAACCAAATGGCATCAAAAGTGATGTTTGCAGGATATACGGATCCCCATGCTTCAAGTCATAATAATTATTATTATCATCACTCAGCATATGGATATGGTCACTATCCATCTGCCATAGCACCGAGCTCTGGATTGACCGGAAAGTACTTTTCGAACCCTGCATATATGCAAGCGCCATACCTTTCTGGTGTTGTTTCGGCGGACTCCTTCAATTTAGACCCGTACATGCAAACATATGCTTATCAGCATGCACAACCGGATCAAAATGATGAGGTGAAGCAAAACGTTAAGAAGGTTATGAACATTATTGTTGAAGAACTGAAACAAATCCTTAAGCGAGATGTCAACAAACGCATGATTGAAATGACAGCTTTCAAGAATTTTGAGGTTTGGTGGGATGAGCAAACGGCAAAAGCGCGTACAAAACAATTGCCAGCAGTTGCCGAGACCGGTACAACTAATAACGTCTCAGCGGAAAAACAACCATCGCAGGAGAAACCGCCCGACATTAACCAATTAATCAATACGCAAAGAGAAATTCCAGACTTTCAGTCCTTCACCAGTATTGGTTTGCGAGCTGCAATGCCAAAATTGCCATCATTTCGGCGTGTGCCCAAACATCCTAGTCCCATTCCCGATAAATTGGAACGGGATCTTAGTGACCAAGAAGAAATGGTACAGCGTTCGGATTCAGAAAAAGATGATTCAAATATGGGCAGTTCCGATGCTCAAAATCATAGCTTAAAACGGCGCACTTTGCAAAGGGATATTGGAAAATTACGTCTTACATCAAACAATATACGACTGAAAAGAAAGGGAAGTGCCTCAAGTTTCTTTTCGTCGTCTACGTCGTCGTCTTCCAATAGCGATGGCGAAAATGATGCTGACGATATGGGCAATAGAGCAGAAAATGACAGGAGTAGTGACGATGAAAGCTTTGATGAAGACATCCCACCCAGCAATTTAAGTGAAAGGGATAAGTTCACCAAGAAACGTAGACGTGACTTGAAAGCTTCCGATGAAAAACTATTAAATGTATATTCGGATTCTGAGGAAGAGAATCAATCAATAAATCGAATTTCGTCAGCCAAGCGAAGTCGGTTGAAAAAAATTGATATATACTCTGATACTGATGAAGAGGATGATCGGAAAACAGAGAGTAAACTATTTACGAGTTCAAAGCCTAATCTCATGTCATCTATTCCGTCTGACCTCGAAGACATAAGCAAGGATAGTTGTTTTGACATGGAGGAAACGGAAATGGCTCCTACATTTGAAGGGGAATCGAAGATGGATGATAAAATGGAAAGTGAATCCCGCCGATCCCCTACACCTGTTCCGCCACCGGATTACAACGAAGAAACTGTATCAAAGTCTGATGGTTTAGGTACAGCGAAATCTCATTTCGGGTACGATCGTATTTATAGTGATTCGGACGAAGAACGAGAGTACCAGGAGAAGAGACGCCGAAACACAGAATACATGGCCCAAATCGAACGCGAATTTCTAGAGGAACAACAGAAAAAGTCAAGTCAGCCAGACAATAAATTAAACGTTGATCTCAATTTGGATATGGATAAAATGTCTAGCTTTGAGATGCCTGACACACCTGATATCACAAAACTGCCTCCAACACCTGGTGCAAAATTATTAGTGGAAGAAGTGAAACTATACAAGAAAAATGTTATAGAAGCTGACGTCGAAGGCAAACACTATATAAGCACAGCAAAGACTGAAATTTGTTTGAAAAGTACTACAAGTACTAATATTCAGTCGAGTGAGATTGAAGATACAACTACTGTGCAAACGGCCACCAAATTAAAAACGGAAGTTTTTAAAACAGATCAATCTGGCACTCAACAGAATGAGGATACACGAATTTATAACGGAAAGGAGTCACCCGTCTCCTCAGACAGTGGATCGAGTCAAGCGTCCCAAGCTAGTCAAGTGGCATTAGAACATTGTTATTCCTTGCCTCCGCAAGCACAAGGTACATTTGCAACCGGTGCTTCAGCGGACCAGTTTGATTCTAAAAATAAAAAAGAGGCGGACAATATGCAGCTTGCAAGGCCTGGACCTGGAAGGCCTCGGAAGGATTCTGTTCGAGCGCAAAAGAAAAAGAAAGATTTTTCAGGACGGCAGGTCAATAAAAAGACGAAAATAGAGTCAATGAAGAATACATTTTCTGAATTGGCTCGCCAAACCTCTAACTTTGTTCCGTGTGAAATGTTCAATCCTCGTGATCAAAATGAAGAAATGGTAATCCTATACACTTTCCTGACAAAAGGCATCGATTTGGAGGACATTAAGTACATCAAGGCGAGTTATATTGAGCATTTGCAAAAGGAGCCATATGCGTAAGTCAATATTATTGTTTGTATTTCAAACAAACTTCTAATCAACTTTTTTGTTTGCCATTTCAGTATGTTTTTGAATAATACTCATTGGGTTAATCACTGCACCACGGACAGATCGTTCTGGCCGCCTCCTCCTAAAAAGCGGCGTAAGGACGACGAACTAATGAGACACAAAACAGGTTGCGCACGTACTGAGGGCTTTTATAAGTTGGATGTTCGCGAGAAGGCTAAACACAAATATCATCATGCTAAGGCAAACATACATGACACTCAAAATGACGATCGATGCGACGAGCCAACGGCGTTGACGAACCATCATCATAACAAATTAATATCTAAAATGCAAGGCATTTCTCGAGAGGCTCGTTCGAATCAGCGACGTCTTCTGACGGCCTTCGGATCGATGGGCGAGTCCGAGCTTTTGAAATTCAATCAGCTCAAATTCCGCAAAAAGCAACTGAAATTTGCAAAATCGGCAATTCACGACTGGGGATTATTTGCCATGGAACCTATTGCAGCAGATGAAATGGTTATTGAATATGTTGGCCAAATGATTCGACCAGTAGTTGCAGATTTAAGAGAGACTAAGTATGAAGCGATTGGTATTGGAAGCTCATATTTATTCCGAATCGACATGGAGACTATTATTGATGCGACTAAATGTGGCAATTTGGCAAGATTTATAAATCATAGCTGCAATGTGAGTATAACTAAATTCTACCAATGATTAAAGCTCTTGTTTATTTATTGATTCTTGATTCTGCTTGCAGCCAAATTGTTATGCCAAAGTCATTACCATAGAGTCCGAAAAAAAAATTGTTATATATTCAAAACAACCTATTGGTGTTAACGAAGAAATTACTTATGACTACAAATTTCCTTTAGAGGAGGAGAAAATCCCATGTCTATGTGGAGCTCAAGGGTGCAGGGGTACGCTTAACTAAATCGGAGAAGAACTGGCATTAGAATACGCTGCAGAATTACTAAAATTAATGTTAATAATTGCTTTTATTTTAACACATTATGTTATTACTGCGCTTATAAGTACATAATATTATTTTATGTATTCTGTTACATTTAATTAGAACATTTTTTGTGTCTTAAGTAATTTTAAAGTAAATATAAAAATGAAATTCGAAGCATTGCATCGCCGCAGCTTGTTTTGAATAATAATCTTTAAGTTCGTAAGATTTATCGTTCGTAACGTTTTGGTTAATAAAGGTAATATATAACAACATGTAAATTTGACTAAAAATTGTCTGTTTTTTATATGTTTAATTTTTTAAGAATCGTATCAATAGTCACCATTATTTACCTTATTAAATATAGTTTTTATTTAACACTAAATTTTAAGCAATATGGAACTCTACTTTATTAAGTATTTATTTTTAATAGTAACAGTTCTTTCTGGTATGTAAATATATATAAGTCTACATTGAAGTGTATAATATTAGAATGTGAATAATCTGTATAAAGTAAAATGCTACAAAAGGATTTGTGCCGTTTTTCCTTTATCCATTAAATATTTCAATGCAAAACAATCAATATTCGAAGTTCATTTTTATATCAAACTATTTTTAATCGGGTTTCATTATATTGGGTATTAGGAAATTGGTCGTATGTTACTATACTTACATACGTATATAGTAATTTATCCAAATACACTGTTCTTGTTCCAGTTTTTATAGGAAAAGCGACGATTTAATAATTTTCTTAGCATTTTACGAAATCTACTAAACACATAGGTAGAAAAGATTGATGTATATGTTACTCTACATATGTACATAACATCTCTAGGGGCATTAAATAAATACGAAGAACAAAAGAGTTTAAATGATTTTTGTCATTTGTCAACAAACATGGATAATTTTGGTGGTATCAATTTCATGGATATTAGTGATGTAAAAACAGTGATTATAGAATATTTTGATTTAACCATGTTTCCACCACTTTGAAATAAATGAGTGTCCTCGACAACATATCAAACTTTTAGCAATTTAATTCACACAATTTATTTAGTCTATATAAATTACTTAAATCACTATTCGGAAGGGGCTAAAATTTCATTTTAAATTGGGCTTTAATGTTATTTGCATATCTAATTGTGATTGGGCAATGTCCCCCAGAGCCGATTGTATCTTTTCCAGCAACAATTCTCCTTTCTGAACAACTTGTTCCAGCTGTTCAGCAGTTTCTTGATTTTCAATCTCCAGTCGCTTAAGACTCGAATTTTGTAATTCAATTGAACTGTCTTCATTGGGCAATGATTCAATAAGCGTATCAATGTCCTTCGCACATCGAGCTATAAGCTGGGCGAAAAGTTGAGCATAGTCTTCCTGAGGCGGGTTCTGTACGGGTGTCTGTGAGCCAGTTCTGTCGAAATTTGCAAACTTGCTGGGATATGAGGTTTGCTGAATAACACCGATGGCATTGCAAAAGTGCTCAGCTTGCTAAAACAAATGCAATACATTTACTAATATCATAGTTACTCATATATTTATTGACCGCTTACCTGATTGACAGTATCCTGCAGTTGAGTAAGCCTGTCTGCCATGGCTTTTCGCTCTTTTTTTTCTCTCCTTTTCCAATAATTTTAATTCCTTAACGAAAACGACAAATTTTATGAAGCAAACTGTTGTGCATAAGTGATGGGAGTAAAGTTACACACATTCTATCGACTGTCGATGCTCCTTAATTAACGATTTCCGATTTAGAGCTATCGATTACACTTTAAATACTATAAAATACTAGAAAATATATTATCTGTTGCGCGCGTAATTATTTTCAAAAAATGTAATTGACCCATATAAGTATTTCTATTACATTATCCGTACATAAATCCACAACTGATAAAAAATATGTTTTATGTTTTGTAAAATTCTTTTTAGATCAAACATTTAAAAAGAAAGGTATTAGTCCTATACCAAATCTCTACCCTTTCCATAGGAAATATATGATGCCACTAATCTGTTATTTCGCGCAGTTTTCATAAAATGCGTGGTTTAATAAATATTATGCTGGGACTGGACTGGTATGCCTATGGTTACGCGATTTAGCAGCTGAGATTAATTATAGAATAATTCTAAGTTCGTATGTAAACAATATTAGATAATAAATAAATACAAAAATTGATATAAGAATATTTTTCTACGTTTGTTTATTCCTTAATTTAATATACTCAAACTTGACACAGTTTTACTTACAGCCAAATATTTCTATTCAGCATATGCAACAATTAGTATTCATTCTTAAAGTTTATGTAAAAAATTCATTAGGAAATAAATAAAAATGTGTAGCCCAAATTTAACAACGTATAAGAACGAAATTGATATTCCGAAAATATTATTATTTTATACGGAAATAATCGAGTTTTATTTGATAATTATAATTATCTTTTCATAATACAAATTTTGCATGTTTTCTAGCATTACTGGGCACAAATATCACGTGTATTATGTATTCAAATTATATAATATGAAGACGATTAAGCCGCACACTAGCTGTGTCATTTGAAAAACAACTTATTTTCTGGCGAACGTGTGAGAGATAATGTAAAAAGGTAGCTAAGCGTAATACTTCTGGGATTCGGTGTTCATGTTCAACACACGGTTCCTTAGGCGCCATGAACCATGACCACTCTCAACAGACCCCATGAAATGCATGTTAAGACTTACATAGGTGAAGATCAACGCAACATACAACATACAACATTCATACGTGTGTTGATACTCAGCGAAGCGACGCTCTTCAGAGGCACTAAAAAAAAAAAATTTCTCCAAACCAGTTGAGCAGCTCAAAGAGCCGAAAATGTGACTGAAGTCCGCACGCTTGGACTCGCGGTTAATCAGTCTTGGTTTAAAGCTGGTGGACGGCGCACGAATTTCGATTTTTGTTAAAAGTGATAACTTCGCGTCGCTAAAGAAGTGAAAGGCCTCCCCAATTGTGATCTATTTAAACTTGAAGAACCGCAGCGAAAACACAAACTGATAACATCACATCGAGCCCTACATAAATTTAAAAGTCTGCTATGAGAGATAGTAGCAACGAAAATTGCTCAAGAAAACCTCTATTGCATGTGAGTTGCCCATTTTAAAGAATTGCTTCTTTTAGCATCATTGTAAAGCGGCTGTGAGAATGATTTACGTACATATGTATCTCTCTATATATATATGTATATATAGATATGTACATATATATGGCTCATACGAATATTCACACTTTTTCGGGCTAGTGTATGCAGGTATACAAGAGTTTTGAGTAATCCGTGAATAGGTGAAAGTTAGACAATGAAAGCGAATTATATTTAATGTGCATGTGTGTGTTTGTATATAAGGTGTTAATCATATTTCTCTGTTAGCTTTTTAATTTTTTTTTTGTAATTAAAATAAACACATAAGTGCATATGATGTTCATTATTATATTTAGTATGTCCATATTCAGGACTTCGCGCATTCACAATACCAGTTCAGGAAGTGGAAATAAGATCAATCTAAACTGGTTCTTGGTCTGACTCAAATGTTTTTTATTATCTTTAAAACGGGTTCTTGTATTCAAAAAATAAAAACGAAAATTTTACACAAACAAAAAAGCAATAAAAACAAAAACAGAATCTAAAGATGTTAATAAATTTCGTAAATATTTTGTTCGATTTGCGGCAATAAATATTTATGCCCTTATGCAAAATATTTTATTATTAGTAATCAGTATCAAGAAATGAGTCGAAAGCTTCTGTTTTTCGTTTTGGCACGAATAAGAGAGACTTCCCTACAATTACGCACGACTTTTATTCATGTTAAATAGTATTAAGAAATCGAGAGTACAACAGTCAAATTTTTTTTTTAATGTTTGTTATGGGTATGGTATATGGATTGCATAAGAATTTACCCATTGTAATAAATTTGGGCGTTTATAGACCTTAAGAAATAGCTATTTGCATAAAACACAAAAGCGCTCTAGTCGTGATGCACCGCCCCCGCACCGGACCCTTTGAAAATAAAGAAAAATGGTAGAATGGCAAAAGGCATCCGAAAATAGAAGAGCTTGAGCATTAGCATGTACTTTTGTTATTTATTATAGATATATATGTATATAAAATATAAATACAAAATTGTCTTTAGTAAAATCTCTTAAAGTTAGCCTCAAGAACTGAACAATTAATATCAGATTTCTTAATTCTTAAAGCGTGCAAAATAATGCTGCAGTATATCAAGTTTGCTAAATTTAATATTGTTTATAAATTGTTATTATGTTGCGAATGGAGGACTAATCGATTATTTAAAACTAATTGCGAGTGTCAGAAATCATCTACATTTCTAACTCTTATAGGTGTCGCACCTGAGGCAATGATTCATACGAACAAATAAACGGACGGATGAACGTACGGACAGAAGAACTGACATACAAACTGATAGATGAGCGAATGCACAAATTAACAGTCGAACGGGCAGAAACACTGACAGAAAAACAGACAAATGAATGAGGGGACAAGTAAGCTGTGGTTCCGGATAAAATATATATATATACTCTATAAGGCCAGTCACACAACTGCATAGAAAACTCTTACTTTTTAATGCGATTACAGAAAAGACTTAATTCAATTAAAAACTGTTTTAGAACTAAAACTCTTCACTTGTCCATAGCAATTTGAATCATTCTGGGAGTTTTGTATTTTCAGCTAATGCCTGGACGACATAATAATGGCCACCTCAAGTCCAGTTCACATTTCTGTTATCTGTTTCCCATTTTCTGCTTAGCTCTCTTTAGTTTGGTTGAATTCTGCGACGCTCATGGCAGGCTTATAGAGCCTCCCAGTAGAGCTTCGGCCTGGCGCTATGGATTTCAAACTCCGCCGGACTACAATGATCACGAGCTCTACTGCGGGGGCTTTACGCGCCAATGGAAGCGCAACGGCGGAAAATGTGGGGAGTGTGGCGATGCCTGGGATATGCCAGAGCCACGCCCACATGAAAATGGTGGCCAATGGGGACAGGGCGTTATCGTTCGCAGCTACTTGCCGGGCTCCGAAATGACGATACGAGTGGAGCTGACCGCCAGTCACATGGGGTAAGGGGGACTTGCCAATTAATGCTTATATGTTTTGTTTTGTTTTGTTTTGATTTTATTTTGATTTTATTTTGGCTTGCAGCTACTTCGAGTTTCGATTGTGTCCAAAGCCGAGTGCCAAGCAGCTTTGCCTTGACGAAAACGTGCTGCCTATAATAAGTGGTTCGCCATCGCAGCGTAGTCCGAGTGACTTAGACACCCGATTCTATCCTCGTAATGGTAGTCGCATTTATGAAATCAAAGCACGATTGCCAGGTAAATGCTTCGAGTATTTCTATCGCTGTATTTCGTGTCCACAGTTTCCTCATTACGGTCGATTTATTTATTGCAGATCTCTTATGCAACCAGTGTGTGCTCCAGTGGCGCTACGTAGCCGGAAACAATTGGGGCATGTGTGAGGATGGCGTGGGTGCCGTTGGCTGTGGTCCCCAGGAGGAGTTTCGGGCATGTTCGGATATCGCCTTAACTCCGGATGCTCGTCTACCCATTCGTCCTGCCCGGCCCACACATCGTATTACTACTACAACTGCCACACCTGCCAAGACTGATCAAGTGGAGTCCACTGACGACCACTTCACTTCGGTTATGTTCTTGATTGGATTTATATTGCTATTGATGATCGCGGCATTCGTAATATGCGGCGTATACGTCTACCTGAAGCCTGCCAAGCTAACCGAGTGGAAGGACATATTCCTGAAGAAGTTCTGCCAGAAGCAAAAAGCTTCGTCCTTAGTTAATCTATCTCAAAGCAAAGTCTTTAAGCCTGAGTTATCCAACGGTTCCATTGATAAGGTCGATGACAGCCCCAGCATCAATACACCTCCGATACCTCCGCCTCGAACAAGGCGCGATTCGCGCATCAAGGAAATATCCATCATATCCTAAATAGTTACTCTGCACTTCCGACTGGTCCCCAGACTCATTAGTATTCCTTGCATTTCTTTACCACATACATATATATTAATATATAAATCAACGAAAACTGATTATTTTTATTGCAGCTTATAGTTAGGTATAGCTGAAGTGTTCAATTTCGACTGCATTACACTATAATAAGTATAATTAAGATCAATAATTTATTGTGATATCAATAATGTATATTACCTTCCGCAACAATCCAAAATTTTGTCCTCTGAGTAAATAGTTAATTTATAATTTTAAGTATTTTCATTGAAATCGAATGTGGAATTAGTGGGAAAGTCTAAATTAGCAAAATCCATAATTAAATTAGAAAATTGTAGAGTATTTCTATGTCTACATGTCTATGCTTGGATTTTATTGCCTTTTATATTTATTTTCAACATTTAGAATTTCTTTTCTATTTATTTTTTCAGCGGGCTGCAGTCACGTACTGTCTAGATTTGCGGACTGGAGTAATATTTAAGAAATTTCGTCTTTTCTAAAAGAGTATATATTAGTTTCAACCGAATACTAGATATGTATGAATGTACATACATATATGTATGTAGTATATATAGGTATAAGCATACCGACTCTACTGCTTTGATGCTTAAATTGCAAAATACTTGAGCATGCTAAATTTGGGAATTAAATACAATAATGTTTCTCACTGGATGATGGAATTATGTTCGCTTTCATTAAATATAATTTTGATATATACTATATAGATACAAATATATAAGTTATTCTCTCTCTTTGTACACATTTCTTAAAAGGCAATTGCTCATTCGATTCATTAAATCGATAAAGTGAGATTAAAGATTACAGATTAAAAAAGTTAGATTGTTAATGAGTGAAAAATACAATTAAATTATTATTGGGAATCTCGTTAACTCTACGCCAATTACAAACAATTTATTTTTGGCAGCGTTCCTTTATTTTTACTTAAAAGACAAAATATTACAAATGTATAATTAAAATACTTAGGTAAACTCGTCAAAAATTGTATTAATAATTCATAAACATTTGACAATTAGCAACAAAACTTCTTAAAAACTCAACTTAAAATATCGATTTAAATCGATAATAAAGGCGAGACATCCAAAAGTGAAGAGAAGCCAAATATTACGTATTTCAAATGTCAAATCTCGCAACAACAGATGGTAAATATGAACTATATACATATATAATCTGTTTATATTAATATATATGTATATATTTATATGCACATTTCAGTTCAGTCAACGAGTAACAGATGTCGAAGATGAATTATAGATTTGTATATAGTATATTCATTTATTTATTTAGTTATTCGTCTTTGGTTGAAATAATACAAGCTATAATAGGTTAATAGAAATATTATGAACTGAATGGGGAAAACATGTGTTAAGAATTTTTCCAGAACGTCTAAAAGCAATCAACAAAATATTCATCAGACTGTAAAGACCATACATATGTAGTATAAATATATTACAAAGCAAAAAACATCAACAATGCTTGAGAAAATTAGAATCAGCGAATAATTAAACAGGCTAACATAAAGTAAAATAGAAAATATTTTTAAGAAATTGCAGAGAGCTTTGGAATAGGCAAGGTAGTATTTTCAGAACTTATTGATGTATTCAAAAAATATGAATATGTTAAAGGGATGTCAAAAGAGCCCGGAAATGGTGCTCCGTAGATCTCAAAAACGTTTTGAGAAACTTCTGGAAAATTGGAGTTGACGATTATTTTGACTATATTTACAACTTGTATATAAATTTAGATATAATTTGGCCAAATTGTAAGCCCTATTTGAATATTTGCTTTCTTAAACTTATGAATTGACCTATTTTATGGCAATTTATATATTTATATTTACAAACAAAACGTGTAATTCTTGAGGCAGTACGATTTAATTTAATGTTCTTCAGATATACATAGACATTAGATATACAGAGACTAGGCCACAACTTTGTTGTAAAAATAATGCTACCATGTGTAAGAGTATTTTGTGGCGAATGCTTAGTTCATGGTTTTGCTCTTTTCGTTAGTCAACTGTCAGAATTGGTTCCTGGCGGACGTGTGCGCAGCGCTACTCGCCGTAGAACTTTTGCATCGACATACATACGTATGCATAGAGAAGACTATTTATATCTGGCGGATCGTAAAAATAAACGCAAAAGTTTTGAAACATTATTTTTCAATGGCCTCGGTGTGCGAGCCATCTGTTCCATTGAACAGAGTTGTGCAAGGTTCTGCCTTCGAAACAGACCCGGATCCGGATCCCGATCCAGATAATATTCCATACCACGCCCGCGAGGATGCACTTCCCTTCACTTACGGCAACGTTCCGGTCGGCTTCAATACCAGCGACTTGCATCATGTCGAAACAAATGAGCCCACTGACATATCGGGCAACAAGTCTGTGCAAATTAAAAATGCGGCCAGCCATTCCTTACCCCGAAAGAGCGTTCGACCCAGCATTTCGGCGTCGTGTCCGTTGGTGCGGAAGACACCGTCCCGCCAAGAGTTCGAAGACATGCTTATGGAGCGCAAAGTGCACGTGGAAGATGCAAACAGAGCTCTCGCGAGAAAGCTAGCTCAGGATGAGACGATACAGAGGGATCTGGATGAGCTGCACAAGCGACTCAACTCGCCGCTACTTGAGAGAAAAGCAATTAGGGATGAGTTGATTGAGTCTACCGACTTACCAGATGCTGAATTACGTTCTCCTAGCAAGGGGCGGAGTCCGGAATTGCAGCTCGTCGAAAAGAGTCGTTCGAAAACTCCCACGTTTCCCTACGTTCAGAGCCCGGTGAACTCCGAGCGATGTGTCAGCCCGTATCCAACACCCAAACCAACAAAGATTTTAATGTTCGATGAGGGGTCAGAGGCGCACCAAGTGGAACGGGCTCTTCCGCAAGCCGAAGGGTTTGTCAATCATACCAAGGAAGTCGAGCCACATCTGGTTAAGTTTGCCAAGGACTCGTCTCAGTTCTGGTACAAGCCCAACATGAGCCGCGACGAAGCAGTCGACTTGCTTCGCGATGCAAGACCAGGAACATTTCTCATTCGCAACTCAACAACGTACCGGAATGCATTTGGCTTGGTCTTACGCGTAGCTAAGCCGCCGCCTGGCGTGGTGACCGGACCGGGATACGGGGACCAGTTGGTACGCCACTTTCTCTTGGAGCCCACAAATCGGGGTGTTCGCCTGATGGGATGCAGCAATGAGCCAATCTTTACGTCTTTATCGGCCTTTGTATACGAGCATTCAATTAACCAAATGTCTCTTCCCACCACCCTCATAATACCAGATAGAGATCTACTGCTGATCTCGAATAACGAGGAGTTGATTCTGAGCCAAAAGCAGGTGCTGGCGCAGGGTGCCGCTTGCAATGTGCTCTACCTGTTCCAGCACAATATGGAGTCCCTCACCGGTGACGATGCAGTTCGGAAAGCGGTCAATGAAATGTACTCAGCCCCGACAGCACCAGTTCCCTTAGAAGTTCATATAAAGATATCGGAACAGGGAATTACATTGACCGACAATACTCGCAAAAAATTCTTCCGACGTCACTATCCAGCTAAAAACATTTCGCACTTCTCCATGGACCCTGGTAATCACTTTTGGAGCGTTCCAGCATCCGACGAAGGACTACAGCGCTCCGTCAATAAGTCAATCTTCGCCTTTGTAGCACGACCACTGACTGGCTCCAAAGACAATCAATGTCATATCTTTTGTGACCTGTCCTCTATGCAGCCCGCTTCGGCCATTGTTTCCTTTGCGCACAAGGTTCTTCCGCTCAATCACAATTGCAAAATGTTGTAAATTCGATAAATATGATGAATAATAATGCAGATATACGACAATTATGTTTTTAACTTAAAATTCCTAGAATATCCCAAAAATCTACTTGAGGAATCTGACAACTGCATCTATTTGTTATCTATAATACCTAATATCCATTCTGTATACACAAGTAATATGTTTATTCAGCAAGAATCTGCATATATATAAAATAAATAAAAAATTTCTTATATGCATCTACATTAGTTTTGGACTGTGAGTAAATAGGGTACAGAACGTGTTATTATAAGATTTAGATTTGGTCTAGATTTCTCATATACATAGACTATATATAGTCATTTTTTGATTCGCTATTCAAATTAGCCTTTGACCAAATTTCAGACAGGCAATCAGATTGAAGTCAGATGGTTTCTCATTTTTCCCAACAACATTTTATGAAATTTTGTCAAGGATCACAGATAGTTGGAAAAAACAGGATAAAACTTCATTTTTTTTGCTACCGAGATATCCCTAATTGACAGAGAATTGCCAAGTGATGGACAAAAGCTAAAGGGAAAGAAAGACTTTTTATTGTAGTATGTAGTAGTTGTAGTATGTAGTAATAGTAGGGTTAGTAGCAGGATAAAATAGTAGTAGTACAAATAATTGTAGTAGCAGTAGTTGAGATAGTTCTAGTAATAGTAATACTTGGGAAAAAGTTGTAGTGGTGGTAGTAGAAATAATAGTAGTTATTGTAATAGTAGAAAAAAGTAGTACTAGGAGTAGTAGTAAAAGTAGAAATTGCAGTAAGCGAAATATGAAAGTAGTATACGACACAAATTGTAAAAGTAGCACAAATAGTAGCTGTAGAAAAATTAGTATTAGGCAGTAGTAGTTTAGGAAATAAAGTAATAATATTAGAAATAGTAATACTACGAAAAAATGGTATAATTTAAAATTTGCGTGTATGCAATTCGAATTTTCCTTTATTTAGATATAGGGCAGTATCTTCTAAAATGCTTTTGTATTCTCGGTACCATCAGAAATCACTAACCTATCGAATAGAGTCCTCAAATAATCATTTAATAGAATATCTCGATCGAATTGTGAACTGATTTTCTGAATAAAGCTAATAAGATATACAAATATGATTGTAGATTATGATTGAGGCAGCTTATTAACATAGAGTTTCAGTCTATTAAAAACTTTTTAATTAAACAAGAAAATGAAATAAGTTTTTTCCCAGCTTTCCATTAACTTTTTATTATTGTTTCTAAGACTTAGTTTGCTCCGTGGAATCTGGTGAAGAACCCGTTATACCAGATATTAGTTTTTTTGTAAATTTACGAAGCTCTAAAGGATCCTCGTTGTTGAAATCGTCCATAACGGTTTGCATTTGTTCCTTCAGTCCGTCAGCGATCGATGTCGTGATTCGATCCTTAAACAAGTTTGTGATTGGACTTAAAATAAGCCCAGTAAATTCACGAATTAAACGTGCTTGATCCAATTGTACATGAATATTGCTATTAAGAAATATCATAAACCCATTATTAGATATAGAGTTACTCTAATATATATGTATATGTGTATACAGCACCTGAATTCAATTATACGAAAGTCATGCAGATGAAGCTTCGAAGTAATCACATTGACAGCCAGTTCAGCATAGATGATCGTATCATCCAAAGAGCCAATAACCTTTCCGTATCCCTCAATAGCCATGAGCTTCAGCAAAAAGTTGTTTTCAAACTATAATACAGAGGAAGGTGATACCAATTAATTAACCATTATAATTATTGTCAAGGAAAGATTCGAATAGCGTATACCTGAATTTAATAATACGAAGAATTGAAATGCGTTTGGTCTCTAATAAAACATAGTTATTTTTCAAGGAATATAAGAGTATTATATACAGGTCTATCTGTCGTGAAAGACACACGAGAGTGGCGAGACTGATATCGTACAAGCCCATTTATTCTTTTCATTTCGTGAGCGAGTATTCAAACAATACTTAATGAGTATATTAACCTCAAAATCTGAGTAATAAAACATCGATCACTTATGGTGTAGTGATATCATCTCATATTATCCAGTGATATCAGACAGAGTCTATGATCTATGATCTTACTGTCGATCTGACTGAACAGAACAAGTATTTTGATTGATTAATAAATAAAACTGAATATACGCAATTCGGAGATTTCAGATTATCGATAATCATATATCTAAATAATAGTTGAACGATTGTGTTACATACCTGAAGTTTATTTATTTTCAAATAAAATTTACTCAAGAACGATTTGCCTTCATATGTCATGAATGCATTTTTGTGTCTCTGTATTCCAGCCAGGTTGTAGACGATTCCATTAGTCAGGTGTAGACCGGCCTCATACGTTATGAAGAAAGGCTTCTAGCAGGCATTTTGTTTTGGATTATTTATAGTTAGATTAGTGCGATTCTAGGTACACTTACAATAGAGATGCTCTCTTTCATGTCTGGCAGATCGAGATGGGCTATACCCAATTTTTGAAGGTGAGCTAGCACCATGGGCGTCACCACATCGACTTCGGCATCGATGTTCGTCCAGCCGACATCATCCTTTTCGAAAGTGCTCTTCGGAGCACCACTGTCTGCCGTATCTCGACGAGTTCTTTATCGAAAACCAACAAAGGAATGTTTTAATTCAAGAATAACAAGTAAGAAAGCTCTTATATATGGCTTTTATAACTTCTGAGATCTAGGCGTTCATAAGGACGGACAACCGGACAGGGCTATATCGACTCAGCTCGTCGCCCTAATCAAGAATATATATACTTTATAGGGTCTGCGATGATTCCTTCTGCCTGTTACATACTTTTCAAAAAAACATTATACCCTGATCTGCCATTTTCAGGGTATAAAAATAAATAATATATGTATAAATATATAATATCTATATATTATATCAAAGCTGACCCTGAAGCCCTAGTATTTCACTTTTATGAGAATGTACATAGTTTAATCGCTTAGCGAAAATGGAGAAAGACATAAACTATTTTATTGTTTCAACTGAAAGTTGAGATTTTAAAGATATTTGCTATGTCGATGTATTTTTTTCACAGAAATTCCACGAAATCAATTCACACTTTTTAAATAATGAGCAAATAAAGACGTTACTGTCAGACACTACTGTTTTATGAATACTTATTCATTGTCCAAGAACAACTAAGTAAATCTATATTATATGACAAATCAGTAAAGTACCTATAGCTCTACAGGTAAGCGCTAAAAATGGGATTTCTAAAGATTGGCCAATGGTGATCCTAAGTTTTTATTTATTATTTTTTAGTTGATATATATTTCATGTATTTGAGTATACGAATTCTTGTTTATTTCTAATTAGCTTTAAAATTTTGGGAGACATTGTACAAAACTAATAAACTCTTCTTCAATTGCTAAACGGGTATTAATAGTATATATGGATAAATTTTGTGTAATGCTTCTCATCTATTTCTTTTCTTCAACCATTTTACAGCTGAATTCAAATGAAAATTGACTTTATAACACAATTTTAAAAAAACTTTTCCACTAAAGTGAAAGTTCGATTAAGTAGATTAATAAATAATTACCTGTTCGATTCCTGTTGCACTTTGCCATTTGCGGTAAGTACGAGCAATAATAATCCAATTAAGTATACACTCATTTTGTCTCTAGTCACATTCATGGTAATTAAATTGCGAACGCAAATTAAATTCAGCTTTTGCCTATTTTGCTTGATTAATCACACGTTATCTTAGATCTTAAATGGAATCAACTTTTTAGTAGGCTGAACTTTTCTCGGCTTAATCACAAAACGATGTTATGGCTATATTATCGATTCTTTATAAATATTGAAATATTCAGAAGTGCGATCTTCGGGGATAGAATAGAAAATAAATAGATAATTTTGTCATGAGTAATTTTGCACACACGTTTGCAGAAGTATATAAAAATGAAACGTATTTAAATGAATTATGATGTATTAAATCACTCGGATAAATAATACTGGGAATCGGGCTCGTAGGTCTCCATTTGTTTGTACATTTTTATTGACTGTTTATTTGACTGCTAATGTTCTCTCTTGTGCAAATAAACGCTTTATTAATTAATTCGCATTCGATACACGGATTAAAGGCACTCATAAATGAAATATGTGTATATATACGCCCATTTGTATATAAGTATGATACATACTTGTATCATACGTACGTAGTCATACTTATATGCGAACTTGAAACATACACATTTACATATGTCCATATGGATTTACTACTATTTCATAATAGCATTCACTTTAGTAGACAGCAGCTCTGATAGTTTTCGAGTCAAAATATTGTATTTGAACATTTTGTGCCACTCTAATATGCACAGCGCGTACGGAGACCCTAGTACGATCAAAGTAATTACTCGCTTCCTATTTAGTTATTGCGGCGAAGCTTTTTTGTAAATTGAAGCCAGCCCGAGAAGCCCGAGATCGAATGCCCACCGGTTGACGCACTCGTGAGAGCAGCTGAAACGAAACTAGATGCCGAACGAACCGACTTCAACAAATATAGACTAGAGCCTCGTCGAATTTCGATGCAATCCAGCCTTGATCTTGTTGTCGAGCTTTTGGGGGGTGCGCAAATGGGCAAAGCTTGCCTATTTACAACCACGTTAAGGCAATCAGCTCTGTATACCCTGTAATAAGAAAGTGTTGCGCTCGTTGAGTGCTACAATACAAATCCATTTCCACTTGATAGCAAACAAGTCTAATGGAGAGAATCGGGTTGAATGTAAATATCTCGTTTTTAGCTTAGCCATTGTAAAAGCTTAGAATACGGCGCACAGACCGTTGCATTCTTGTTGTCAATTATTTAGCAATATATTATTGGAATGGATTAATTATAAGTTTATAATTTTAATTTTACTTTAACTCAGAATAAATTATCCCTCTTTAAAAACAAATGGCGATAAATATATTTAAGCAGCAAAGGAAATCTAAAATAGTGCTCCTCGAGTCTATTACCTGTATAAAATAATAAAAATTAAAATAATAAAAGTAACTACAAATTGGAGAGTAAGTGAGCACCAATACGGCAAGTGTATACACTCTTCAGCTAAAACCGAGCTCACTTACACTTATTGTATATTCCTCTATAATTTATCACAGACATACCTATACAATCACCCGAACGCCTCAAGCTATATTTTTGTGCTGCTGAGCTTCACACTCAGGAGAGAATTTTCTTAAATAACTGTGTTTACCTTTTTTCCGACTGCTACAGACTTTTTATAGCATTTATAAGCGAGCTCACATTGTTTTAACAATGTGATGTGCGTGCGTGCTACCCGCGATATACTCATACAGTGAATCCTCAATGGACGGACAGTAAAACTATTCGGTCATGCGATTTGTACGTTTATGGAAATTGCAGATCGAACAAATGTAAACATTACAAGCTTTTCAACCGTTTTACATTGTATTGTCCGTCCATGAGAAATGGTATAGAATTTTTAGAAATTGTTACAAATTAAACTAGTTAGCATTAAGATATCAGACTTTTGGAGCTGAATTTACATAATTAGAGCAATGGAACAATATGCATACTATATAATAAACATACATATATAATTAACTAACTATGGGATCTATAAACCTGTGCTTGTTGTCTTAATGTAGTTTCTGAGCTCATCGGACTAAAGCAAGCATGGGCGACAGCTTCCTGAGCATAGTCCGAACTCTACTATTCGCGCACTAAAATACATATTTTTAAATTCTTATGCCATATGTTTCTTTACACTTAAATGTATTGATTGAGTTTGCAGTGTAACTTATTTAATTTATATAATCCTCAGCAATGGATGTCTATTAAATTGTATAAATTAAATCGTTCTCTTCTAATCTCATACAAATATTTTATGCATATTTGATATATTTATAGCCAAATATGATTTTATTTATATTCATTTGGTAAATTCAAAATTAACTAATCTATAAGAATTATATGGCTACACATTTTGGTTTGTTATATAAACATTGAGAATGCAACAGGAAAGAAAATGTAATTTGTTGATCGAATCAAAGAATATTTTACTGAGTGTTCAGAGTCGATGCAGTCACATACGCGTATATACATGTATTGAGTAGATCTCGTTTTATAAGTTCCATTATAGGGAATACTGGAGACTGATTAGCAGATCAATCCTCACGTTTGATAGCGGGCTTTCACACAGTTGCGCCTACATATAAAAGCGCTGTAAAGCTTCGAAAACTAAAAATTATTCACGATATACGATATAACACATTTTCACAGATTTTCCAATCTCTTGTTTTATGATTTATTTGCTGTCGTTTGGTGCTTGCAATGTTGATTGGAGTTCATTTCATACAGGCAGACCTCTGGTTGGTTGTAACTTAAAACAATTTAACACAATCATACAAAGTGTGGTTTAGTTAGCAGATTGAGAAATTGGATCGATCTTGACATCGGGAAACTTGAATTCGGGAAATTTAAGCATATCGGTCTTTCCATCGCTGCCGTACTGCTTGGCAACGCGCTCCAGCTCATTCTTCAATTCTTTCTCAATTTCAGGATTCGGGTCAACCATCTTGCCACCTCTGCAAATAACATGATTGTAGATCGAATGATTTGAATAGCCCATTTTGTACTCACGCGCTCTTCTGCTTATATTCGCGCACCTTGTCCAGGAATAGTTGCTGGATCGGATCGGAGGCCTTGTTCAGGGCTGGTGCAACAATGGCAATGTTGCGACGCGCCTCAGTGCGCAGAACACGGATACCGGTTAAAATAGATTGCGACAGCATCTATAAAACAATAGATTTCAATTAGATTTCAAATATATTGGTGCTAACATTTTGGTAACCTTAAAAGGTTATGTAATGCATGTTGTTTATGTTGCGTTATATGCTCTGATGAAGGGTATGAATATCTTAGTCCAGGTGAAGCCTTGGTATCAGTTTAATATACTTCAGAGTTTATTCAATGTTTTTTCTTTACCTTATTTTATTTTCAAATGCTATTGTACTATATATGTGGAAAATTGTTCAGGCAGCAGCAGAGTGACAGCGTTTCGGCAACTCACAAATACTCAAAATATAGTATACAAATACCAAAATGCCTACTTGAACAAATAAAATACTATTAAAATACGTTCCTCTTACAGATTGAACATAATTGTTAAAAATGTGTTATAAATACGAAATTTCAATATAATTACGTATTTTTAGGATTTTGTCTTACCATTTATAGTTTATTAACAGCAATAAACAGTTTTAAAACTAAATATTTAAATTAACCATCGATAGTCTAGAAATATCGATTGAGGACCCACCTGATTTCGCATATCGATTGCGGCTTATATTCCACGTCAAGCGCTTGCAGTCCGAAGATTTTTTATTTTAATTTGTTTGAGTTAAGCGCAATACAATAAAAATGGTGAGCTTGCTACAGGAAATCGACACAGAACATGAGGACATGGTTCACCATGCGGCGCTTGACTTCTATGGACAGCTACTGGCTACCTGTTCGTCAGACGGAAGCATCCGAATTTTCAACTCCCGTAAAAACAACAAGGTTCTCACTGAACTGAAGGGACACCAGGGTCCTGTGTGGCAAGTAGCATGGGCACATCCAAAGTTTGGCAGCATCTTAGCATCGTGCTCCTATGATCGCAAAGTAATTATTTGGAAGTCGACTACACCCAGAGATTGGGCTAAATTGTGAGTGTGTGTTGTTTGTATATGTGTAATGCGTGTCTATGTTTTATGTTGACGTTATCTGTACCAGCAACAGATGTCGTCTATATTTAGGTTCAGTTCCCCAATTATTGTAATTGCATTACATTTCAGATACGAGTACAGCAATCATGACTCCTCGGTCAATTCCGTGGACTTTGCGCCTCCAGAATATGGTTTAGTTCTTGCTTGTGCCAGCTCCGATGGTTCGATTTCCGTGCTCACCTGCAACACGGAGTACGGTAGTTGGGATGCCAAGAAGATACCCAATGCACATACAATTGGAGTTAATGCTATTTCCTGGTGCCCGGCACAGGCACCGGATCCTGCCTTTGATCAGCGCGTCACTTCGCGCAATACAGCCGTAAAACGTTTGGTCAGCGGAGGATGCGATAATCTCGTGAAGGTGTGGCGTGAAGATAATGATCGCTGGGTGGATGAGCACCATCTCGAAGCACATTCCGATTGGGTGCGCGATGTTGCTTGGGCTCCATCGATTGGCTTGCCCCGCATGCAGATCGCGTCGGCCTCACAGGACCGTCACGTTATCATTTGGAACAGTAATGCTGATTTAACCCAATGGACATCAACTGTGTTACACACATTCGACGATGCCGTGTGGAGCATTTCCTGGTCCACCACGGGCAACGTGCTGGCTGTCACTGGAGGTGACAACAATGTCTCATTGTGGAAAGAGAACAGTGAGGGTCAATGGATACGTATTAACTATGAATCGGGCACTGCCACCCAATCGAAGCAGTCGCATCATCTGCGCAATCCCCAGCAGCAACCGCAACAGCAACAGCAACCGCCATCAAACAAGCCAGTTATGTCGGATTCTGAGCGCAGCTCGAACTTATCCAATTCGAACTTGTCACATTCGCAGATGTCAAACTAGATATATTTTATAGATCGAGTGAATGACCTAATTACAAATATTGAAAGTGTTGGTCATTAAATCTAACAAATTAAAAATATATATATAATATAAATTTAGTGCTCCGTTTTCATTAATTAGCGAGCGGAACTCAGCGTATCGCAATTTCGCAAATTTCTAGCATTATTCGCTGCTAATGGCTTTTATTCGAGTAATTCGCAATAAGTTCTTCTATATGTTTTCCCCCCTTCGAGCCTAATGACTAGCCGTCATCCATAATCGCAATATTCCTGATGTTCCTGCCGTTCCAGTTAATTTCATTTTATTCATAAGGAAGGAACTTACGCATTTCGCATAAATTTGCAACACGTGCCGCCCTACAATGGAACCAAACAGAGCAGGAAAACTAATTTGCCATATATAGTATATATTTGTGTATGCATTAGCACGTTTTAATAGAATCAGTTTACAATATGGCGTGTTAAAGCAAAAAATATATTTGAAATTACATATAAATTTGTTTGAATATTGTTATTTCTTGTGCAAGTTCTATACTCTCGAATTTATTAAAAAAACTTCAGAGCATTGATTAAGTTCATCTACTCATGTCAAATATTTTTGAATTCATAGGGATTTCCCAGGACCTGGCATAGTTTAACCATATGTGTATTTGATGATTGATTATTGTGATTATTAAAGCAGATAGTTTTCCTATTAATACTTTTATCTGCCGCATATTTATTTATAGCATAGGGCATGATCGATATGGAGTGAGAATCACTTCAATAAATCAGCTATTTTTAATTGAAAATATTCCAATGTAAAAAAGGTCAATATATAGCGACATTTTTCTAATTGCTTTCAATTTGATTGAAGCACTTCGAGTAGTTAAAAAACTGCTACAATCCAAACTATTTTATCGTCATGGCACTTTTATGGTAATTGCATTTTAATAATTGAAATCAGTTGCATTGCATGCGAACGAAATTTCCAATTTAAATTCCAATCACAAATGCATCAATATTTGTTGAAATACACAAAGTCTTAACAACTTTCAATATGTAAGACCTGGAGAGGGGAGCACAGGTGACAGAGCTCAGCTAGAAAGGTTTCACCTTGAAGGTTAATGCGGAAGAACTCCTGGCTCCAGCGTGGGAGGTAGCAGGAGGAGGTGGCTTTTTAATCAGTTAGCAGCAATGCAGTCAAATCAAAAATACCTATCATCAAAAAATAATAAATGAAAATGTAGGATTTCTCAATATTGCAACTTTTAGAGTTTTATCAAACCTTTAGAACAGAATAATTATTTATATTTAGTCTTTCATGGAACATGACGCAGAGACTCTATCCCTTGTTGAAAAACATTGCAACGACGGCCTTTTGCTGACAGCATTCATGTTCATCAACTTGTTAAACCACCCTCTGTCAATTGAAGCGTTTTAAGGGTATGGTAAAATTCCTGCACTTTGAGCCTAGTTTTGGAATTTGAAGTGGCTATTGTAGATTTTTGTGTGTAACGCTCTTAATTATTGGCTTAGCCATGGGTTGGGCTGCACATAAAAGGCTCTCCACTTGCTGGACGCGTCATCTAAGTAATTGTTGACTCTGAGGCTAGATGTACATATGTATATGCGCCTTGGGGGCTCAGCACTCACACTAATTGTCGACCGGTACGCGCTCTGCACCAGCTTGGACACTGATGATGTCATAGATTGCGTGCACTCGAGCCGTCATCAATATTATGTGCAGAGTCAACAGCCAACAGCCAAGGAGCCAGACCATAGTCCAAGTCCAGGTCGCAAATGCTGCATGAAAGAGTCGCTTGCGCCCCAAAAAGCGGACTTCCAAACGAACTCGTTCGCCCGCAATCAGCGCGGTTTAATCGCTCTACTCGCCCACCACCATTATCCTTCGCCGCACCGGACTCCAACTGACCGCATTGCTTGAGAGTGTTGCAAAGGTTTTCTTAGTATGCGGCATTGATTTTTTTGCTTCATTCTCTCATTCGTTCTTATTTTCGAGTTTCTGGGCTGCTTGTGTTTTGGTTCTTTTAGCACTTTTACTTTTGTACGCACGTAGAAAATTTGCATATTATTCGGCGTACAGAGTGCTCCAACTGCGGTTGGACTGGACGGGGCTGGCCTGGGGATGAAAGTTGAATGGAATTTAAGCATGTGTAGGCTTGTACATATACCTCGCATCTATTGAAAATGCAAATTCAATGCGATCATCGTCCTTGAAATACTGAATATTAAAAAATATTTTGTATTGATGCAAGTCTACGGAGCAAAAGGCGGATGAGCTCACCTCACTGTTGCTGGTGACACCATCTCATCTCTTAAGCATAAACTCTTGAAATTTACATAGGCATAGCTTAACCTATTCCCTTCAAGGTTAATGTTGCACAGCATAATCTGAAGTTATTGATAGTCGAATTATTATTTTGTGCAGTGAATGTAATAATAAGTTGAGATTCTAGACATGAGCTAATATGGAGAGAGAGCGAGAGGAACAGGGGCTGAGAGTAGTAGAGAAAAGTGAAATAATTTAATATAGATATGCTCTTTATCACATATATTATTTACATTATTATTATATTATGTTATATACAAATATGTATTATGCTTAATAATGAATAGGTGATTGGTAGACACTTCGTGGGATTTTCAAGCGCATTTACAGCGCATTGACAGATTTACGTATAGAGTAGATAAGTAAAACATCTGTGACTTATGCTCAAAAGACACGCTTTGAGAAACCATAGCATACTATATAAGAACTCTAAATAAAAGGTTTTGATCTAGGGAGTGATAATCAGAGCAGCGCCAGTGCCAAATAAAAATAATATAATAATCACCTTCCAATTTTAAAAAAAAATTAAATAAGAAAACCAGTCTTCAATCTCATTGGCATTAATCCATATTAAATCTTCATAATCGACTAGCACCACTAAATGTGAGGAATCAAATTATTCTAACATAAATGATCTGGCCGTGTGGCTTATTCCTCATTTTTCTCTCTGATAACCATTACCATTCATTTAATAACTATACACATCTATACACATGAGAATCCCATATTTAAGTATTTCGACTGCTTATTTTGGTAATTCTGCTACTATTCACAATAAATTGTAGTATTAAATAGAGTGAAATTAAAATTAAATAAACCTACATATATTGTATAAATATTATTTTTATTTAATTTAATCACGTTCATCCACATAACCAACATAAGTTTTGTTACGCATTTGCTATAGCCCCAATTCGACCTATTTTCAATCTTACATTAAAAGGATACTCAAATTTATTTCCTACTACTACTTGCCATACTATTCAGAGAGCTACGTATCGCTCTCTGATCTTCTACGTGAATAGCATACCGATAAGGGTAATTAGCTGTGCAGCTTTTCAGGTCGTGACGTCGACAAGTCGTGTCCAGCTGGCCAGCTGGAGAGCCAGAGCTAACCGCTTATGACAATGATGTATGTTTGTATTTATTTAACTACGCAGGAGTTATTAGGCGTATGCCGTGAGCATTCGCATTCGCATTTCGTACACTTAATTTGAATGCTGTTGACTATTTTAGGAAACATAAAGGTCAAATGCCTACGCTGCGTATGCGTAATAAAACGAACAAAATTAACACACTGCCCCGCAGGCACTTGCCAAGTATCTGACCCATTAGCAAGGACAACTGAGACTATATATACGTACATATGTATGTGAAAGTGAATGCAAGCATTACATGCTCAGCAATGAAAATCAAAAGAAAGTTGTAATCCTTATTTGACTGGGTTTAATCTTTGCACAAATCTCGATACAATTTCGAAATGTGCATGCAGGAATGCAGCGCAAGTAATTCGCATGTGGAGTACAGTCTTACAGCGAGAGGGGGAGAGAAATCTAGTTGCAATTAGACTCGACGATAATATGAAATTAAAGCACCTCAAATTGGCGTTCACTCAAGAGTTAATGGGCCCAGCTCCGGGCTTTGGTTTCATAGCGTAAATATGATGACCTCTAGGCATGCTCAGAGCCGGCTCTATAGATTTCGTGAGGAAATTATAGCTATACTCGCTCGGTTGGCCATTTTGCATTTGCTTTGGCTATGTCGCACTAATTAATCATCAGTTAAGAATAACATGGCAGCCAGATTGTGGACAAAGAAATGGTTCTTTAATTACTGTTCCGAGCTCCACGTGTTACTGCAGCACCTCAATTTTTAGTTTATTCCCATTGTGGTGTTGCTACTCTTGCTGGCCACTGATGGTGGTGGTGGTAGTGGTGGTTGGGCTTTTGCTTTTGGCCAAGTTTCGTGATTTTTCTATATAATTTTCCATGGATTTGCACCAGAACATTTATCAATAATTTTTTTTCTGTATTTATATATAATAAAATAATTTGTAGCTCCTTAATTGGGTATGGCATGCAATATATATGAATTGGTTTCTTATAAATATATATATTATATATAACATTTAGTTTTGCCAGTCAAATATATTAAAAACTAAAAATACTTGAAAAAAGTTGTTTTTTTTTTTTTTATATACAAGATTTTATTTTTGTTCCTGATCAAATATGTATTCCTTTCTTTTTACTTGAAAAGCTGATCACATCTAGTCTAAACTTTCTGCTTTAGTATTGTCTATTTGTCGTCAGTAAAGTCCAAGTGAAACACTATTACCAGGTTATATGAGGACTGTTTACTCGGTTCTACAATTTGCCTCACTTAAGTACTATATCATATATTATTATAAGATAATCAGAATAACAAAGAAATATATATTTCAATTTTGAGGAGCTCAGCAATAATTGGGTCGTCAAAATTTTAGTTCATAGTCTTGAGTATTTTCATAAATGTATTGGATTACAAATTTCAAGTCAAAGAAATTTTATATAAATAAAAAGATAGATTCCAAATTTTAATTCCCAAGTTATTCTGAGATATATACAGTCTATATCAGGTCGTTTTGGTTGAGGTATATGTACGTTCCTATTAAGAATGGATCCTAAGAGCATATCCCATTTTCAACAGGTTCTCGAATGATCAGTGTTAGAATATAAAAGAATATATTTTTGTAAAAAGGTTAGCGCTATTAGATTCTCTAAAATTTTAGATTTGCCAATTATGCCTAAAAATATAAAAACTTTGGTATTTTTACTAGAGAAACTAAATTGCTTGGGTTTTACTCAAGAAATTTAATTGAACAGAAAGTCCTTTTTATATGGAAATGTTTTAGCCCGTGTCCCAAAATTAGAAAAATTCCGAATAAGGCCAAACGAACCACAGCCCAAAATTTGAGACTAATTAATATGCAAATATATAACATTTCGTTCATTATATTTAGTTAGCGTGTAAAATTAATTTCACTTGCCTGAGTGAATATCAAATGGTAGCAAAAGGTTTTAAATGCTTCACGTTTAGTTGAGGGCAAATGGCTGCGATGTCAGGGCAATCAAAACAATCGTTTATAACCAGATTATCGTGCTGATAACGGTATACATAAGTATATATAGAGGCTAAGCGCGCATTATATAGTCTTCTACAAGGTCCCTTTTCTGTACGTTTGCGAAATTTTCCGATATGCAAATGCTGATTGGTAAAATTGGTGATTTCAGCACTGTAGGCGTGTCGCGTGGGCGTGGCAAGTAACCTTTCCAGAGAGTTTAACTGCAAACGCAACAAGCGCCCACTCGGGGCATTTGATGGCGGTGCAAGTGAAATGTAATTAGAGACCTGCACAATCCTGAAAAACAAACCGAAAAAAAAAATACTGAAAAAAAAAAACAGAATGAAAAAGAAAACAGAATAATGGCATAAAAAAGTATTTACTGTTGTTTTAGCAGAACCTGCTTCGCCAGATGGTATTGTAGTAGTTGTTGTGCGTGCTAATGCCACCCTTTAGTGTTGTGTGTGACTTGGGCACGTATTAGACGTAGGCCCCAAAACTAGGCTATGCAATGGCTCTAATGACTTCGCCATTATAATAATACAAACATAGAGTTGCGCCAGGACGACCACGACCACGACCAGGACGATGACGATGAGGACGCGGACGAGGTCGAGACGAGGCCATCCCGACTTTAACGCAACAACAATCAAAATCGCACGAAGGTAACACTCAAAAAACAACAACAACAAAATCCATCTTCGTTAACGCGGCCAACACGAAGTGCGTTTCAGCTTGGCTTATACACACACACACACACACACATGCATATTCATAGCTATACATACATGCGTCCAAATTCAAATTCAAATTTGTTAGCAAAGTTCAAAATACGCCTAAGATTTTTGCATCATTCCCTTGAAAACAATAAAATAAATGAGTAACCTCCATTTCACGCACTCAAGGTAAAACTCAAGGCTTTAAATTTAAATTTAATATAAATTTAAATTATTAATTTAAACTAACTGCAAATAATAATAAAAAACAAAAATATAACTCGAATGTAAAACTCACTTCTTTCACATTATTATAACCTTACATTTCTCAATTTGTTAGCTATATTTTTTTTTTTTAACTTTTAAGCTAATTAAGTAAATAAATTTTTTTGTTTTGAATTTTTGTTTTGAATTTTTGTTCAATTTAATATATTTTAAATAAAAAATTAATTTTTATAATAACGGAAACATATAAGAAATAATATATTTAATATTTGTGTTGATACATTTTAAAATATTTTAAATTATATGTTTTTTTAGTAATTACCACTTATTTATAGGAACAAATAAATTTATTTAAAATTTTTATTGAAAAAAAAAAAAAAAAATAAAATAAAATAATGGATTGCTTATTTTTATTTATTAAGATTTTTTTGTTTTTCCTTTTTTATTTGCAATCTAACCTATAGTAAACAATAAGCAAATGTACAATATTATTAATAACTTACGATAACCTGGCTATAATTTTATAAAAAATATTTGAATTTCTATAATTCGTTTAGTTTTCAAAATGTAAATACAAATATATAAACACATAAAAACATATGTACGTATATAATTGAAGTACAGCATCTATAATATTAAATATAAATATAATACATAGATCTACAAATTCCTACGTGTATATATTTCTATAAATTCTTCAACAGGCTCTGTGAGAGTATGCACGCTTCGCTCTCAGACCCATCAAATTTCGGCGGTCCTGCTGAGAGGAGCGGATGGGCTGGGGGTAGGCCTGTGGACTGGCGTGAGCGAGAAGTAAGTAACAGTCGAGCCGTCGAGCCGTAGAAAACTTAAGCTACATGTACCCCAGGAAATTCATCACTTGAATTTGGAACGCGCAGGCGACTGGTTCGTTATTTCGTTGGCTCAGCCAAGCCAGATAATAGAACCAAAAACTAAATAATACCAAAATATATTGAAGAGTTTGAAATACAGAAAGAACTGTGAGAACTTTAATCTGAACACTGAATATAATTTATATACATTTTTGCGTGCAAAGAGACCAAAAAGAAAACAAAACAAAACCGAAATAAAATAAAATAAAATATATTATAGTGCGGGCAATCTAACGCAATAAACACGCGTTAAGTTATAAATTTGTTTTTATTGTATAGTCGTCTCTTGGCGCCTTAGTACTCGTCATTTGTTGAAAGTGCGCTAGGATGCAGCCCTTGAAGCGCTTCACACAGTGCGGTAGCCTGACTATGCTCTTCGGAGTCTTCATTATACTCTTTGGCGTGAGCTCCACGGCTTTGACTACATTCGGCAAGACCAATAATCAACCGCCACCCACGCAAGGTCCCATAAGTAAGTACTACAAAGCATCGAAGGTGAGACAAAAAAAAAAAGACGACAAAGAGTGGGGTTCCTTTTAAATTTATTTGATTTGTAATGCATGTAAAATATTTAATGTGTTTGTTGTGGTCATGCTGGTCTAACACTTAATATTTCTTATAAAAATGAGCAGCTTTGCTTCAGGTATTATAAAGACCTTATTATGGATCACTAAAGTTGACTGATCAATATTATGAATCACTAAAGTTGACCGATCAATCAATTGACTATTTTACAAGCACATCAAAAGTTTATAATTATCTAGATATATACATATATGTTTTATACAAGGGATTTTCTGTAAGTCCGACAAAATGAGTTAGTATTTCAACTAATATGAATTATTATATTACAATTTTTACATTTCAATTACAATTTATATTAAATTTTGATGGATTTGTTATAGCTTTCAAACCTCTTAAAAAATTTCGACCTCATCCAATTAACTTTATATTTATTGTTTTCACAGAAAGAATAAGTCAAATTTTTGTATACCCTGAACCCATTGAAAATGGGAAATCAGGGTATAATGGTTTTGTTAAAATGTATGTAACAGGCAGAAGGAGGCGTGGCAGACCCCACAAAGTATATATATTCTTGATCAGGGCGACGAGATAAGTTGATTTAGCCCTGTCCGTCTGTCTGTCCGTCCGTCCGTCCGTCTGTCCGTCTGTCCGTCTGTCCGTCTGTTTGAACGCGTCGATTTCCGAAGATACAATAGCTAGAGACTTCAACTTTTTTTTAAAATGTCCGTATATAGCACGCGCATATCGAGTTTATCACATAATTTCGATAACTTGTCCGATTATTTTTTTATCGATGAAAAACCTTATCGAATGTCAATTATTAAATTATATCTCCTACATCTTTTGAGCTAGAGTCTCCAAATTTTAAATGTAGACTCATATGTACTTTATAGAATTTCGGTTTTTGGTGTAATTCACCCCCCACCCCTATATCCACCCCCTCACCCTCACCTTTGTAAAATGCGTATTTCAAATACTAGAGACTTGAGATTCGGCACATACACGCATAGTAATGATATAATCACATCTAAAAGTTTCATGAAGAACGTACGTCCACAAAAAAAGTTATTAAATAATTGAGCCCACACTGCAGCCCATGCATGTTTATGCGTGCGTGCCTATATGTGCCTATGTATGTGTGTGTGTGTGTTTCTTTTGTAAGCAAAAAGACGGGTTCAGGGGATTTCATAGTCGAGCAGTCTCGACTAGAGCTTTCTTACTTGTTAATCGATACTTTTAAAGATCTGTAATAACGCTTCAAATATATATTTCGTTTTGCTCTCTATGGCTAATTTGTTTTTCATTAGTTGTTCAGAAGCTTTTGTAATTTCAAAAGATTTTATATTTCTTGTAACAATCCTAAGTAAAGCCAAGTAAAATCATATTTATTGCAAGATATTTTTTATTTAAATAACAAACAATAAATAGGAATAAACTACAGCCTAAGAGCTGAAACGAATCTGTAAATAGAGAATGCTGAAAAAGAAATATACTTTAATTGGCGGATAGCACAGGACAGTTTCCGTGGACAGTAATATTCTCCAAGCTATTCGAACTTCTTTTTCATAGTCACTATAGAAATTTGATTACGACAATTGCTTTCGTTCAACTTCATATTTAAGGTTCTCCGATACAAACAAAAAGTCATATCTGACATCTAATCTCCTCACGATTGACAATAGTATTAAATGGTAATCGCAGTTCCCTAATAGGCGTTACTCCGACTTCAAGTCCCCAAATGACTCATGCTCCGTGTACGACGGAAAATGGAGGCGGCTAATGACATGCCATGTGTCTGGCATGCCTCATAGCTAAGTACAATAACTAAACCATTGTTCATCCAGCCTTAGGGCCCAGCATAAATCAGAAATTGATCAAACAAGTCAGTCAAGTGCAATGACAACAGCGCTAATAGCAAAGCAAACCGTTCAAATTGTCATTGGAGCGGGAGGCATCGGGGCGTGGGAGAGACCAAAAGCGACTATCAGACGTATTTCGGCCAATTAGAATAAACAGTTAGAGTAGTTGTATGCTCGTTGTATTAATTAATTTGCTGCTAATTCCATTGTTTGCTTTACAGTCAAAGGTCGCGAATGTAACACCAACGATGACTGCTCGACAACAGAACGAACCAGCTGCGTGAAGGATCCCAGCGACTTCAAGATGCGTTGCCTGTGCGGAGACGACACGCCGCCCACGTCTGGAGTCTGCCTAGATGTGCTCAAAGGTAGGCTGCGGGGTAGGGAGCGACTCAAAGGGGCGAGTGGGGTGGCGGGTTGAGGCGGCGTGTGAATAAGGGCGCCTCGAAATAGAATGCTTTAGCTAGTACGTACCTAATTGGGAGGTGTGCATATTACATTCATAATTTAAAGGGCCAGCTGCTTGGAAGCTATCTGCTTTGTTTGCCAGCGACTCAAGTGTCAAGCGGCTGTAAATGAGAATTAAACAAAGCACCATCATATATGTACAATGTACATCATTCTAGAAAACTAACACGAGGGGCCTGTTAACTTGCCACGATTTCATATTCCATTTCACAGATGTCTTACGGATGTGTTTTATACACTATCTAGGTATTCAAAAGAATGACAGTGAGAAAGAAAAGAAAGAGATGGAAGGAGAGAGAGAGACTTAAGCGAGAGTAAGATAGTTTGATAGAGAGATACATATATGTATACATAGATATATATCGAGGGAGAGGCGGCGTTAGGATATAATACCGAGAGACGAATCGAAAGAGAGAGAAGGACATAGGTCAATATATAAATATAAAGAAAGGAAGTCAAATAACTAAGTAAGAAATAGGCTTTACCACATAAAAACTTCTAGTTTCTAATAGTTCTTTATAAAGTGTGTATATATCTATATAAAATGATATAGAAGAGTAATAATACGATTATATTTTATCATTAATAGTAATAGTAGTAGTAGTAGTAAGTAGTATTTCAGAAAGAAATGTTGAACAATACATATCTACTTATATTCATATTTCGAATACACAAAACTTGTTTCACATTCATATTCATGATTCAGCTAGAAACTAGATATCAAGAATAATGGATTCAGATAACCTAACTATAGACCCTAATGATAGATAAATTGTAGACAAGAATATATTTATTGTTTACTCTTTCCATTTGCCTGCTGTAGCCCTTGTAGCATTTCCTCTTGCGATGTTGAATACGACTCCAGACGCGATTCTCTTTATGGTAGTGTAATGCCAAATTTATTTAAGAATGTCGTGACTTGTTACAGAACAGCCAAGGTATAAAATCGCTGCAGTGCCAATTTGTGACATGCACTGCTCAGAAAATACTCTGCATACATATTACATCTACATGTGTACATGTTTATAATCCGAAACAGGATATTTCAGGCTCGCCATGGCTGTTGCTAAATTATATCATTCTCGTACTGTTCGCATGCCCACAAACATCAATGTTCTCAAATGCTGGAATCGTGACTAGAATCTAGCTCAAAGTCGTTTTCAAATTGTCAAGTGCTAAATATCATTTATAAATATCGATTGCATGGCTTTGTAATATATAATAAGAAAATATATGTACATGTATATAAATATATATTTCAGTGTATATGTATGTATTTTATTATAATCTATTTGAGCTAAGATCATCTACATAGATTCCATAACATACAAAATGGTTGGGTAAAAAATTGTAAGCAAAACTCATAACAAAACTCATAAATTAGATTGAGAAGTATGTAATATAACAACAATCACAGTATGCATCTAAAAGAGTCATTCCAATACTATTCAGCTTTATACAGCCTCATTTATTGATTTAAGAACTCATGAGAAGAAGAAGAATAAGAATTCTTTCATTAACCATTAGTATTCTTTTGAAGATATTTTAAATGATTAACAAATATTTTCAGTTATTTTTGTTGATCATAGTTATATGATACTATTACAAACTTAATTTATTTAATTCCAATGAAAATATCTTATCTATCATATCTTAGCAAGTAAAACTCGAATAATGCTTAGATTAATATTGTAATGGCCTGTGTAATGAGTACGGCAGACGTTATAAAATGATATGAACTGGTTTTTAAACTATTATTGTTCTATACAACAATCAACAATTCGAGTTAGTTTTAGATTAACGCTTACATTTATAAAGGACTAGAGGTTGCAGTTCAACTCCAGCAACGTAAGGCCTAGCTGGTATATTTTTAGGCAACGTAATTAAACTATAATTTCAAATTGATATGTGGTCATTCGATATACCAAAGTTATAGTTGTAGACGGGTAATATGCTGATAAGGAGGGATGAGTGTTTACGTAATAAACAGAAACAGATTAAGATGTTTTAAGTTTCTGTCTAGTGAATGTCTAAGATTCTATAACACTGCTTTATAAAAATAATATAGTTAATGGTAATTACTCAACTGATTTGCAGGTCTGCGACATCGATGCCACAGCAATCATGAGTGCGAGGATGGCATGGTTTGTCAATTCGAGAACACTAATCGCACCATTGGGGTATCGAAGTTCATGTCGAGTAAAACCAAGCTGTGTCTCTGCGACAATGACAACGGCTACGTGGAGGACATTTTGCACGACATTTGCAGTGGAGGTGAGATCAACTGATAATGGTTTTTAAATGATAAATCTAATATTTTATTCGCTTTTTCAAATTTCCATTTTAGCAAACGAACAATATGCTGTAAGCATTTTAATATCGATCTGCACTCTGCTGGCGCCGTTTCTCTTCTCCGCTCACATGAGCATGAGGAAGCATTTCTAGAAGGCTCCTCAGACCGCAAGGCAAAGGAAATCCGAACCCAGTGCAATATTTACGTTAATATCCATCAAATGTGCCTCAATGAATCAAAAAACCATAGTTTGAAAATCTCAATGCTCCAATCAAATGATCTCTCTAAACTGCAGTAATCTACTCAATTGGCTAGACAAATAGATGTTCTCCACAGTATGGCCTTCATTAGCCGAATGTCGTTATATTATATAAGTTTCATAGGTACCACCGTCAATTTTATTCGCTTCTCACACAAGTCGCGTTATACATATTAATATAAATATACATATATATTTATATATTAAATTATATAATATTATCTAACAGTGGTTTTTATAGATTCCATAACCGAACACTAGTCTGTACTTGATATATTCATTAACAAATGTTGCCTAAAATGCAATTTAATTCAATTTAATATGTAGCAAGCATTAGCACATGTCTATGAAATAATAACATATATACATACATATCTTAACAAATTCAATTCAATTCAATTCAAATATATTCTGTAATTCTGGCTAAAACATCTCACAATTTACTATGGAAACAATGCCGATGTGAACAACGTATAAATGTATGCACATGGAAAAGTTTTAATATGTAGCTCACACCTGAAACCAAAATGATTTTCAATCTTGACTTTTTGCTTTAATTATAAATAGTTGCATTCAAGTGAATTTTGTACGTTACAGTTAAGAACCTTACCCATTGAAAACGTTTTTTCCGTAGCAGTAAAATTTTATTAAATAAAAGTTTTAAAAATATGCATAGCGTTTCATTAATTCATTTGAAAAGCCTTAAATTAACCACAAGTAAGTTTGTTATTATTTATATTGTATTTCTTTTTTTTTCGCAATAATATATATTTAAAATAAAAAATTTAAAAAAAAAAAAAAAGTAAAAAATTGATCTCGCCCAACGTGGGGCTCGAACCCACGACCCTGAGATTAAGAGTCTCATGCTCTACCGACTGAGCTAGCCGGGCAGTTGATGTCCATGTGTCAAAAGTTCTTGAACAACTGGTTCACTTAGGTCGTTTTAACCAATTCACATGATAATAAATGATGCATATTTATAAATGAAATGAATTTGTACTTTGAGGCACGCATATTTAAAATATTTGCTTAGTCACAATGTCAACAACATTCGCTTTCGCACGCTCTCTTACCTTCTAAGCTTTCGAGTGCGAGAGAAAAAGCGTACGCACTTCCAATTCCGCAAATGAGTATAGTGCGACTTTATGTTCAATGGCATTTCCCCAAACCCAAAAGCTCTCAGTTGGCATTGTTGGCATACAATAAAAGCTCCGAAGCTTTATTGGTTGCAAGCAAACAATTGCCTACGCTGGCCCAGTCTTACATTTAACGCTTCAATTCGTGGTCTTAGGCTGCTCGAATAAACTGTGATGTTGTCTGTTAAAAACTAAATTTGATTTTTGTTTTAATATATATATTTGATATATTTGAAATGATGTGAATCCCAAAGTGTATATGATGCAAATCGCATTACAAAACTTGCGGATCGGTAAAAGTTTTGGACACCAAATCTGACTTGCATGCAAATGAAGCGATCACCAAAGCCAAATATACGCAATTATGTGCAATTAAATTGACAATAAACCTTTTTCAAATACGGTTTTTTTCCTTTCAATAAACGAGTATAAAAACAAAAATGTTATAAGTCAAGTTGCCGGTGCGAGCGATACAAAGCATTTGTTTTCAATAGATGCCTAATTATTTTGAACTCAACTAAAAATCTGGGTAAGTTGGCGAAATAATTGACGTCTCTATGCACAAAGCAAACAAAAGGGCTTCGCATTTTTCGGTCATGAGATCATACATATGTTAGATGGAAAATCACAGTAAAAAAAAATACGTTAAGTATATAAAGTGCATATTTTATAGCGTGCCATTTGAGTAAAGTACCCTAAATATTAATAAGCAAACACACACATATATATATATTTGTTTTTATTTTTTGTATTAAACAAAAGAAAGAAGAAGAGCATTAAATACGAGTTACTCTCGTATCTCGTTTCATGCTTAAGTACAATCACTCCAACCTACATTAATCGAAAAACTTAAGGGCCACTTCCTTAAAATAATTGACGACTGTATAGTTTATACAAATTCATATGCTGCTTGATTTGATGTAGCCACGTCTATGGGTCTATACCAAATGAGACGCGGAAACTATAAATGTGAATATATGTATATGTACATGACAGACTTTAAATGTGTTTAGACTTTAAATACTTCAAATATAATTTCTCATGCGTCAAATGTGGATTTACTTTAGAATAGAAAGAATTACATAATTCTAAATAGCTTCAAGCAATTTTCAAATATTAGACAAGTTAACTTTTATAAGTCCTGATATATACTTTTACATTTATTTATTAATTTTTAATAAATAATCAAAATTAAAGAATATGTTAACGATTTTGTTTAAAACGAAATAGAGAATCACTATTAATACATCTAATACATCTAACTATTTCCATACAAATATTAAACTATTTAATTTTTTTTTTTTTTTTAGAATTCTATTTATTGATTTTAAAATGAAGTTTAACCCAGCTATGAATCACGTATATCTTAATGATGCCTTCAAGTCCTCCACCATATCCATCAACTTAAATCTTCCAGAGCAAAGTACCAGTGACTGCAGTTTGGGAGGAGTATTTCAGGAGTCCAAGGAGCTTGTACGTAAGTTCATTTTATCACAATAACCAAGAATAGAATAATACTGACCATAGAAAATGTAAAGAATTCATATTAGGAAAAATATATATGTATTATTATGGATCTAAAATGAGCTATTAGACTATGCCTGACGTGTAAAATGAGGTTTCGTGTGGAAGTGTGTGTAAGGAGGTTCTATATTCATTTCTGTGATTCGTTTAGTCTTAATTGACGTTTGTTTAATTAACGTTTTGCAATTCACTAAAACTTTATATAAACAGAGTTTTTTTTTATTGTTAGTTAATGAATATTGAGTTGATTTTATTAGTAAATTTTGATTTGCGACCTAATATATCTCATTCTCTTTACAAATTTATCATTTTGCATAGCTGCAAATAAGATAGGCTTCCGCCGTAGAGTGAAAATATTTATTGATGTTCTCATAAGATACACCCAATTTACCCTTGACAATGAAACGTGTGCATGTTAAAAAAAAATACTATGAACAAAAAAACAATAGTAATTGCTGTACAATAATAACAGAACGTAAATCAAACCACTAACATAGCGAATGCTTAGTACGTGCCATTATGAATTATAGTGAACGGCACATTACGGTTTATTATTGTAGAATATAAATGTATATGTAGGTACAGCTTACTTTATTGACTTTCACTTCAAGGTCGCATTCTTTGTTTCAGTGACAGAAGATGGCCGAAAGGTGCCTCCAGCTGCGAGTCGAAGTATTCTGGATAGGTCGAGAGTCTGTTTCGAGAGCTGCAAAAGACGCCTCTTCAATAAGAGGACGCTGCACAAGCGTCTGCCCATTCTGCGCTGGCTTCCGGCGTATAGAAGCGAGGATGCCATTTGTGATCTGGTAGCCGGCATAAGTGTCGGACTCACAGTTATTCCACAGGCACTAGCCTATGCGGGAATCGCAGGTCTTCCGGTGGCGGTAAGGAGACATATTCCCTGATCTAAGTTTTTTTTTGCAATATTTACTTTTTGATTATTTTAGTATGGATTATACTCAAGTTTCGCTGGATGCTTCGTGTATATATTCCTCGGCAGTTGTAAGGATGTGCCGCTCGGTCCTTCAGCTATTGTTGCGCTGCTGACGTATCAGGTGGCACAGGGCTCCTGGCAGAAGTCCGTGTTGCTTTGCCTTATGTGCGGAGTTGTGGAGCTGCTAATGGGCCTGTTTGGACTGGGTTTTCTCATAGATTTTGTTTCTGGGCCGGTGGCCTCAGGCTTCACCTCAGCCGTCTCACTGATCATTCTATCTTCACAAATTCAGAATGTGCTGGGCATTCAGGCCAATGGCAATACCTTCGTGGAGGTCTGGAGGCAGGTGTTTATCAACATACAAGACTCGCGACCCACGGATACCATTCTAGGAATCACGTGCATTGTGGTTCTCCTGATGCTTCGCATGCTCTCCTCATACCGCATTGGACCTTCACCGGATGAGCAGCACTCACGCTGTCAACGCGTTGCCAACAAGCTCTTCTGGATTGTGGGCACGGCGCGCAACGCGATCCTGGTCGTCGTCTGCTGCATCATGGGCTACCTGCTGCACAGCGATCAGCATGGCGCGCCTTTTCGCATCGTAGGCGAGATACCCTCGGGCCTGCCCAGTGTGCAGTGGCCACCCACATCTCTAAGCACTAACGAGACCGCAGATGGCAATCCGCAGGGCTTCGTCGACATGGTGCACAGCATTGGTTCCGGACTAATAGTGATTCCCCTGATCTCCCTCATGGAGAGTATTGCCATTGCAAAGGCTTTCGGTGAGTGCGTCGACGAAAGTCTTAATCAAATCGTTCAATAGCTGAATTTTCTCAATTATTTGTAGCCTTTGGCCAGCCCATCGACGCCTCCCAGGAGCTTATTGCTATTGGTACAGCAAATATACTGAACTCCTTCATGCAAGGCTTCCCGGGCACCGGTGCCCTGAGTCGTGGAGCTGTCAACAATGCCAGCGGGGTCCGCACTCCACTCAGCAATGTTTATTCGGGAACCTTAGTCATTGTAGCGCTGCTGTTTCTTACGCCGTACTTCTACTTCATTCCTAAAGCCACGCTGGCTGCAATTATAATTGCCGCCGTTGTATTTATGATCGAAATCAAAGTATTAAAGCCCATCTGGCGTTCCAAAAGTAAGTAAACTAACTATTCGAGTTTATACTGTAAGATCTCTAGTGAAATGCTATTGCAACAGATACCAAGGTTTAATGCCCAGCTTAATTTTAAGCAGAACAAAGCTAAGTGCAACCTGAAGCTGATTTCGAAATTCAGGCCAAAAAGGTTATTAACTTCCTGCTGAGAGCTACCTGAGTTTTGGGTGCTTTAACTTCAAAGCTCTTAATCAATGATTGCTGATAAAAATAATTTCAAGTGTTTTCAGATTGGCATGCGTTAACTCAACAGCTTTTTTGCTGTTGTGAAGTAAAACTTTCCATTAATTTTTGTGAAAACTTGTCATAAAAGGCAAGCCTCGCTTAAAATGTGTAATTCTCGCGGAATGAGTGGTTCGTTAATAACTAATTAACTAGGCAGTACTTAAAGTAGATTGCTATAGTTTGCAAGTGATGTGTTGTATTTAAATGTGCTGTAAAGATATTTATGTGTATATCTTATTAAATTGTATTTGAAGTATTTCATTAATTTCACACAAGTTTTTAGAAATAGATCTTTTAATTTCCAATAATTTATTACAAAGGCCTGAGCGAAAAGATTGGAAAAGGAAACTCAGTCTAAAATGGTATTGTTTAAATAAATGCAATAGGTATAAGGAGACGTTGCAGACCCCTTAGAGTTTACATATGTACATATACATACATATGTATACATATTCTTGATCAGGTCGACAATGATTTATCTCTATCTATATATACATTATACATACTTATGTCCTCCCGGTTGGAGTTATCTGTTATCTGTCCCGTATTTTTTAATTTCACATTTATTTATTATTATTACTATAATTTTCTTATACAGAGAGTGATCTGGTGCCGGGCATTGGAACCTTCGTAGCTTGCCTGGTGCTGCCTTTGGAGTGTGGAATTCTCATCGGAATCGGAATCAATGTTATTTTTATATTATACAATGTGGCTCGTCCGAAGTTAAGCTTCGAGCTGTTGTTAACCCAATCAGGCATCGAATATTTGATGATTACACCCGATCGTTGTCTAATCTTTCCTTCAGTAGAATATGTCAGAAACTGGGTCAATAAACACTCCATACGCCAGAATGTGCCCGTCGTCGTCGATGCGTCACATGTCTATAGCGCTGACTTTACCACGGCCACCGTTGTAGGTTCCCTAATCAGCGATTTCCAGCAGCGACAACAGTTACTATTCTTCTACAATCTGAAGCCAACTATCTATGAGCTGTTCAAGCAAGTATCGGCAGCTCAGCTTGTGGTCTACTATCAGGAGCATCAGCTTGAAAATTTACTAAAGGAACGAAACTATTCTCAAAAATCAGAGCCTGCATAATATTACAGCTAAATTCTTAGCTCATTTGCTTATTTAAATAGTATATAGATTGATTAGTTTTGTTTTTAAAATTTACAATATTAGTAAAAATTCAATTTATAATATACAATTATTTATTCTCGTTATTAAAAAGATTACTAAGATTCTGCCTTGTAATACAAATACTATTTATTATTGAAAAAATGTACATTATATTTAACATACATATACAAAACTGACATTCCTTCGGCTAACAATACATGAGCGCGAAAATTAAATTTAATTGAATTTAAATATAATTAGAAAAAAAAAACAGCCGAATGTATTTAATAAATTATTTTAAATTATTATTTTAAATTATTTGGTTTTTTACATCTGGATGATGCATCAGTTAAAAATATGCCGATAGTCGATATATACACATGTATCGATATATAGATACCAGTGCTCTAAGCGTAAAATTTCGCCTTTACACAGCACTAAAATATAAAACGTGCTTAAGTATTTTTTAGCACATTCTCGCCAAAACACATTTCTTATATTGTGCCGCGTTATTTGCATTTGCCCACAATAAAACGAAATGAAGCGATTAACAGATGAACGTACAAAGATTCTCTTTGAGAAGCTTGCCAAATAGTAAGTAAATTAGATGCAAGTCAATAGTTGGTTATAATTTTCATTCCTTCTCAGCATTGGAACAAACGTACAACAACTCATTGATAGGCCGGATGGAACTTATTGCTTCCGCGAGCACAAAGATCGTGTTTATTATGTCTCTGAACGCATATTGAAGCTAAGCGAGTGTTTCGGTTACAAGCAACTTGTATGCGTGGGCACCTGCTTTGGAAAGTTTTCGAAGACGAATAAACTAAAGTTCCATATTACGGCCCTATATTATTTGGCCCCTTATGCACAGTATAAGGTTTGGGTCAAGCCTTCGTTTGAGCAACAGTTTCTTTATGGCAATCACATACCAAAATCTGGCTTGGGCAGAATAACGGAAAACGCTGGACAGTATCAGGGTGTTGTTGTGTTTTCCATGAATGACTTGGCTCTTGGATTTGGTGTTCTGGCGCGATCCACTACTGAATGTAAAACTGCCGATCCCCTGACGACTGTTTGCTTCCATCAATCTGATATTGGCGAATATATACGAGCTGAGGATACACTCTTTTAGTTTTAATGGAAATATGATGTTAGTAGTTAAGTTTGCTATCTAACTTTTACTTATTGTATAGTTAAGCGAAAAGTAAGTCCACTAAGAGATCATTATATATCGCATTTTGTGTAACTTAAAAAACAATTGCCAACTAAAATTGTTCGTAAATATAAAATTATAACCAGAAATAGCGGCTGTCACTGCGAAGTAATAAAAGTTAGAAAATTTATAATTATAAACTACTTTTCCAACCAACGGATGAAAAATAATTTTAGAAAGTTATTTACCTGCCATTGGACTTACATAATGGTAGAAACAATCCTTAATACAATGATAGAACATCAATTGAATGTCATAATTTTTACTAAATTCAGAATTTCTGATACGATATTTAAAAATACTTATTATCGATAGCTTCCACCTCGATAATGTGCAATTTAACTTGCCATCAGTTCGATGAATGAGAGTAAAAATCGACTAAAACTTGACTATGTTTTTCGAGTTGCAGTGTATCGATATTTGCATGTCATATATAAATTTAGTCAAGGAATGCCATTTATTTTGCACTGCAACTCTGATTTTGGGAAACCAACAGTTGGGATAAGTAACGCGTATCACTTCAGACACTGAAATATACGTATGTACATATGTTAGGTTTCTTGTTGTCATTTGTGTATCAGCAATAACACCGCCGGGTAATAGGCGCATAAGCTGCAAAGGTCCCATTAATGGCACAGCAGACGAAAACAGCTGCGATATGGCTGCTATTATGGCTTCAAAGTACTGCCGCTGGTAAGAAATCGGCAATTAAGCACCCCCATGCACAAACAAAGTCTGGGTGCTGACTCACCTAAGCCGCTGTCTCATTTTTTCTTTTATTATTCACAGTTCTTGGTGAGCGGACACGTGAGAAAATGTATGAGCCCATTCTGGGCGCCAGTTGTTTCCGACGCTTGAACGGCACCCATCAGACAGGATGCTCATGTAAGTATTGTATCATGGAAAGTGGGTGAAAGAAAAGTCTCTCATATATCTTTGCCATTGCAGCGACATTTTCAGGATCCGTGGGCGTACTGCACCTGATTAACTCTGATGCAGATTTGGAATTTTTGCTTAACAGTCCGCCATCTCCGCCGTATGCACCAATGATACCACCACATTTGTTTACGAGGACAAACCTGTTACGTCTCAAAAATGCCGGCCCTAAAACAATATCTGTTGTGCTGCTAATAAATAGATCAAAGAAAATGAAGCAGTTTTCGCATGAGCTCAACTGTCCCAATCAGTACAGTGGTCTCAAATTAAACAACAGCACAGAGACAGTCACCTGTGATTCAAGCAATGTGGCCAATACCTGGAATCGCTGGGGCACTGGTCTACTGCACGAAGACTTTCCATTTCCCATTTACTATATAGCCGATCCTGAGGAAATCGACAAGCTGGAGGAGTGCTTTAAAAAATTCAACAACTTTGACTACAAGTCGCATTCGCTGCGTAGCTTATGCGCTGTGGAAATCAAGTCCTTTATGTCAGCAGCTGTTAACTCTGAAGTGTGCATGCGGCGGACTAATTTCATAAACAACCTTGGCGGTAGTAAATATTGCGATCCCTTGGAGGGTCGAAATGTGTACGCAACATTGTATCCACGCACTCCAACTGAAAGCGACGATGTTGATGCTACCGAGAAGTTTATTGTAGTGTCATGCCGTCTGGACACTACAAGCATGTTCGATGGACTGGGTAAGTGCAGCAAACGTCTCTTATTCTCTGTTCATGTTACTGACAGTCCCACTTGCAGGGTTGGGCGCCATGGATTCACTGCAGAGTCTGGCCATTCTTACCCAGGTGGCGCATATGCTTCACAAACTATTGCCTTCGGCGAGCTCGCAGCCTAATCCAAAACGTAATGTGCTGTTTCTGGCATTCAATGGCGAGTCTTATGATTACATTGGCTCGCAGCGATTCGTTTACGACATGGAAAACTTGGCCTTTCCTACCCGCTCCACACGCACAACGCCCATTTCGTTTGACAACATCGAGTTTATGCTAGACATTGGCACACTCGACGATATAGGCAATATTAAGCTGCACACACTTAACTCAACAACGCGTGCACAGCAACTCCTGCAGCAGCTCAACCAATATGCTAAATCACCCCGATATGGTTTTAATATGAACATCGAATCCAACGTCGGTTATAACATACCACCCACATCAGCTCAATCCTTTTTGCGGCGCAACCAAACGTTCCCGGCATTGATCTTAAACGCTGCGCCCAACAATAGATACTATCACTCCATATATGATGATATTGACAATGTCGATTATGTGTATGCCAACACCAGCCAAGATTACACAATGCTGGCTGATGTGAACGATGCAAAAAACATCAGCTGGAGCTCTTTACAGATGAAGGTGCGCAACGTCTCCTCCATAGTGGCCATGGCGCTTTACGAGACATTAACTGGTAAACAGTACCAAGGAAATCAAGTGGCCAATCCAGTGTTGGCAGATGAATTCTTCTACTGCTTTCTGCTGTCCTCAGACTGTCCACTTTTCAAAGCTTCCTCATACCCGAACAGTCCAGCAGGTGTGCCGTTGCCGCCAATGCGGTGAGTATATCTGCCGACACATTAATCAATACTAACACCTACTTATGACCTATCCAGATACATAAGTGTGCTGGGTGGCTCACAGGAATCATCGGGATGGACCTATCGCCTATTCGGCTATCTGCTGTCTCACCAAGAACCCAGTGTGCCAAAGGAGAATTGCACTCAACTGCCACTGTTCTATTTTGCTGGTCTGAATGGCACTGGAGAGTGCCGTCGTACAACGCAGAACTATACACATGCATTAAGTCCTGCATTTCTCATTGAAGGTAAGGGGTGAACTTTTTTAGAGACTGTCAGTCCCTAACATCGATGTCTCTCAATTGCAGACTACGATTGGCGTTCGGGTCAGTATTCAACGTGGACTGAGTCAACTTGGTCGCAATTCAGCGCCCGAATCTTCCTGCGTCCGTCCCATGTGCACGAAGTCACAATTTTAAGCATTGGCATTGTGGTGTTTATAATTTCGTTCTGTTTGATATATATTATCAGTTCACGATGGGAAGTGCTCTTTGAGGATTTGCCTGCTAGCAATGCGGCGTAAGTTTATCAGCGTAGTTATCTCGTTACGCCTCTCATTACACATCTAACACATCTCAGTAGCCTTAGGGGCTAAGTGGATTGGCTCATGTCTCATTTAGCAAACTCTCTTTTGTATGTTGTTTATCAATTCAATTAATTTGTTTTTTTTAATTTTGCAACTATTTTATGTTATTTATAGATTATTTAATTGATGATTGATGTTTTCGAAGTTGGCCCTGCAGCAAAAGCAACATGAACGCCTTCATAACTGAATTTTCATCTGTGCATGCACTTCTCAATTCAAAATAATTATTGGCCCTATTCAAATGTATAAATAACTAGTTTAACCTTATCTGAATTGCAATTCTAGACTGCCAATGCCAACGGCTTGTTAGGAGCAGGATATTCGGGGAGCTTCACTTGTTAACTTATAAAAGACAAATCTAAAAAACACCAATTACTTCATAATAATAAACTATAACGATGAAGTAATGCCCAAGACAAAACCTCTTACTAATAGACTATTGATATTCTAATTGTTTACTTTAAGTATTCGAAAAACATATTTATTTATATACATTTTTGTACTTCAAAACACGTAATAAGCTACTAGTGTGTATTTATAACATAAGCAATTGAAAGTGTCGTCGTTTGCTTTATATAAGAATAAATAGCAATAAACAATTATATTGATCTAATTGGTCTGACCATATAGAAGTCAGCACCTAATTCAAATGGAATATTTGAGTCTTTATCATATAAATATATCAAATATTAGGTCTATGAATATAATAGAGATTTTGGTAAAAGTATCTTGTCTCTCACAGCTCATTGTTTATCCCCAGTGGGTAATCGTTCTAACAGTGTCCAGCATTTGTATAAACTTTCATAAAATAGTGTTGATTATTTCAGCCATCCCTGTCTCTTCAAATTGACTATCGAATCTGCAATAACATTCTTGGATGATTTCATGTAGCCGCCGCTAAGCAACATAACAATGGGTATATTCAGTGCTCGAAATGTACTAAAGACCAAGCGATCGCGCTCGATAACCCCGTCTGGAGTAATCGCTAAATTGCCTAGCGGATCGCCTTTGAGAATATCGGTGCCGGCATTATATACAACAATATCTGGCTTAAATTCAGCGAGTGCTCGCATCAGACACCGGTTCAGTTGCCTTAAGTAGTAGGCATCTTCGGTGAGATGCTTTAATTCAACAGCGCAACGAATGCTTAGCTTGGCCTCGTTATCCTTTGGATAAATGTAGGCATTATACATATCAAGTATATATACAGTCTCAGTGTCCTTAAAGTCACGCTCATGGCCATTGCCCTGGTGTGCATCCAAGTCAACAATCATTGCTTTTCGCACTCTCGACGGCTCCAAATCAAACAAGCGCACAAGCAACAGAGTAATATCTGCATAGGGACAAAAACCTCCACCCTTGGACGAGCAGCAATGATGGAAGCCCCCGCCTAAGTTGATTGCCCAACCATATTCCAAGGCCAGTTTGCCAGCCAGGATGGAGCCAGCTGTTTGGTAGCGCATTGGTCGCAGATATCCACTTTGCACTCCCACGTTGGGCACAAATATCAGAATCGGAACTTCCGCAATGGTAGCCACCTTGGCGCTCCATTTGAGAGACCTCAAATACTTTGGAGTGTGGACTCGCAATAGCTCCTCCTTGGTAATCTCAAGGGGATTGTAGAAATCGCCGGATTCCAACGAAAGTTCAGCACAGAGCAACTAAAAATAAAATGTACTTAAGAGATTTTTAAATTGTGCCCACATATACATACATATTTATATTACACTCATACATACCATAACTGCATAAATATGAGCTTACCTGTTGTATGTGCTTTCCCTTAGCTGCATCAAAAGGATGTAACTTTTCAAGACCACCAAAGCGCACAGCATATTTTTTGGAGTATACTATAGGCAACTTATCGCGTGCCTCCGAAGCCTCACGTTTCATTTTTTGTTTGTACTTGTCTTCAGATTTTTATTTTATAAATTCCGGACTGACTTTGTTATGTTCTGGCATTTTCATGATTTGCGCTTTTATAGCTGAGTGACACGACATTATTACGCAAAATAGCTGGACATTTTATTGAAGGCTAGATGATATACATTTATGCTACAGATTTACATACATATACTATCTCATATTTATTAATAATATATTAAATATATATGCATGTGTATGATTTAACTCACATCTGTGCCGCTATTTTTGTGTTGCGCTTTAGTTATCGATAGTTTACCACTTGTTTGTCACAAAAGCTTGACTGTCATCCCAGCTCAATGCATTTCCGATACTTTTTTAAATCGATATTTGTCTGTGCAATCAGCGATATGCACTTAACGAATCATTACAGTATTCAAATATTTAAGTAGTGTTTGGCCAAATTTGATTTCTATAATATACGTTACGCTCGTGAAGTTCCTGTAACTCTCGAAAATTATTCAGCAGAGGCCTGCCGCGATCATCTGACAGGTTCCACAGGTGCTTTAGCTGAAGTATGGTAACTAAATACTGAAGTCATTTATATATATTTTTTCGCTTACATATCTTTTGGAAATTTCAATAGGTTTGGGGAAGACAAACCAATTGACAACTTCAGAGCATGGTGGCGTGGTAAGCGAGCCTATATCAAAATACAATTAATGTATACTTTTCGGCATCACGGGGAAAGCACACAGACCTTGGTACGTAAAAAACTCTTGCCTTTCTATACCAGCTAAAATATCCCTTAATGAAAACTCTCCTTTAAAGGTTGAGGACATATCATATTTTTTGACTTGACTTGCCTCCATGCAGACTTTATTTAAAGCTTTCGGATCAATTATGGGTTTCTATGCATGAAAAATATTTATACAATATTATTAATAAACACGAGGTATTACTTACAGCCGTTATCTTCAACATGAGCCCCAATACTACATAGCCATCAGGAGCACAAATGGCTTCCTTTTTAGTTCCGTACGCACAATTTTGATGAACAATATGCATCTCTGCATCGTAGCGAGAAAACTCAATTTGATGCTCTGACCCTTCGCTATGTGGCGATCCCCAATGGAAGTGCAACTGCACTGCTTTATATATACTCTCTAGCATGCATCCGCACAGAGCTGGTTGACTGCCATCGGTTCCGGGTGGTATCGCCATAGTTATGGTATGCCCATTATTGGTGAGCTTCAAGGGGCTGCCAAATGTCTTGTCATAGTTGACAAATGTTAATCTTGGGGCACTGGATCTAACAGCCTAATAAATACGTGTGCATTTATTAAGTTATCACAAAAAGCTGACCCATTTACTTTTTCTTTAGCCAATGAAATAGGCGACTGTTGTTTGCCGACCTCCACTTTCCAGTCTTTTCCATTTTTATCATAGTTGAAATGGCTTAGTTTTGCATAGTTTCTCAATACATAATTCATTTGAAAATCTAAAAATGGCTCTATGATAATTAAAAAAAAAAAAAAAAAAACAAATAAATTTCTAAACTGTAAGACTTCAATTTTGACATTAATTATATTCGATTACACTTCAAATGAGAAATATAATGGTTTCGTTAAAATGTGTGTAACGGGCAAAAGGAAACCATAATTCTTGATCATGTCTGTCAGTCTGTCCGGATTGTTGAACGCTTCGATTTTAAAAGATCGTAGAGATCGTTTTTATTTTAAATTAACAATTACAAATTACCTACTGCTAAAGTTTTAATTTATCATAAAGATTCACTTTTATTTTTCATGTTTCTTAAATCGGCCTCCACCATTGCGCATCAAATTTGCAAAAAGCGTATTTTAAATATTAAAGACTTCTTCCTAGCAAATACACTAATTTGTCCAGACGCCTAGGCTCTGCAGCACATAATACAGTCAACCGCCGTACTGGTATAAGGAGGAGACTGAAACGCCACCACCTTCAAGACCTGCTGTATGGGGTCTTGACTTAAACACCTCCACATTTGTATGTAGTCAAGAATATACATTTGTATAAAAATACCCATAAATATTTTCCGTTCCAATTACAATTAATCTTATAAAAAGAATATACATAGTTAAATGAATATACTTCTGTTCAGATTAAGTTACCAATAAAGTAGTGGTGCGCTAATCTGCAAATAAATATATTTTTAAAATTTCGCTGAAAAATGATATATGTATATCAAATACAGAAATTTACATTTTTTTTAGGAGAAAAATTGGCTGGTCTCAGTCGGCTTTGCACTGTTCAGTGTTGCCGTTTTTCCAAGAGAAAACAGTTAAATTAGGACAAAAAAATAAGCAAAAATAAGCTAAATCCCAGAAACAATTAGCTGAAAAATAAGCCAATATTTTAGAATAGTTTTTCTATACACTTCCAAATATTGTAACAAACATTTCATATTCGTGAAATGCAAAACGAAAATAAGAGAATTTTCAACCTTATACATTCATTTAAATGTTTCGATCGACTTGAGGCAGTTTGGAAAAACTCTGTAATGAAAACGACATATGTAATGCCGGCTCAATTCGAATGTAAAATTTCCTTTACATTCCTTTACCTTATTATCAATTTTCATCCTATATCTTATTTAATTTTATATTAAATTGATTTGGCTAAAGACCCTTCCACTTCGGCATTCCACCAAGGCAACGAATGTATGCGAAGCGCAACAGGCAATCTATTTAACCACTATATGATAGAGATGGAAATATTGCAGTAAGTATTAATCGGTAACTAATGAAAGATATTAAATAAAATAATTATATGCTGATTCGATTCATAAACAAGACAGATTTTCCGCTATCCGCAATTCCCAAATTCTTTCCGCAATCGCACTTGAAAACAAACAAGTAAGAAAGCTCTAGTCGAGGCTGCTCGACTAGGAAATCCCCTGAACCTTTCGGAGAACTGATATTTCAATCATTCTCCGCGTCTTTTTGCTTACAAAAGAAACACACACACACATACATAGGCACATATAGGCACGCACGCATAAACATGCATGGGCTGCAGTGTGGGCTTCTCATGGAAATTTAATTGTTTAATAACTTTTTTTGTGGACGTACGTTCTTCATGAAACTTTTAGATTGTGATTAAATCATTACTATGCGTGTATATGCTGAAACTCAAGTCTCTAGTATTTGAAATACGCCTTTTACAAAAGTGAGGGTGAGGGGGTGGATATAGGGGCGGGGGGTGAATTATAACAAAAATCGAAATTCTATAAAGTACATATGAGTCTACATTTAAAATTTGGAGACTCTAGCTCAAAAGATGTAGGAGATGTAATTTTATGATTGACTTTCGATAAGGTTTTTTATCGATAAAAAAATAACGGGACAAGTTATCGAAATTATATGATAAACTTGATATGCGCGTGCTATATACGGACATTTATAAAAAAAGTTGAAGTCTCTAGCTATTATATCTTCGGAAATCGACGCGTTCAAACATACGGACAGACGGACATGGCTAAATCGACTCAGTTCGTCGCCCTGATCAAGAATATATATACTTTGTGGGGTCTGCCACGCCTCTTCTCCCTGTTACATACTTTTAACAAAACCATTATACCCTGATTTCCCATTTTCAATGGGTTCAGGGTATAATAAGCCGAAACGGCAACTCTAGCACTGTTTGCAAAATCTCGGACCATATAATTCTCAAATGGTTACAGCTTAGAACGAGTACTAGTAGCAATGCTGATGTGGTAGTAAGATAGCCAAGGGGATGAAAGGCTGCCATTTTGAATTTTGTATACTGTTTTTTTTTAATACTATTTTTTAATAATACTATTTTTTAGTAATACTATATTTTTTTTTAAATATTTTTTTTTAAATATTATTTTTTAAATATTTTTTTTTAAATATTTTTTTTTAAATATTTTTTTTTAAATATTTTTTTTAAATATTTTTTTTATATACTTTTTATACATTTTTTATACTTTTTATACCTTTTTTTTTTTGTTGCTCCGCGGGGGGAGTAAATTTATCATTATTTTCATAATTTGTATTTGGAAGGAGGTGTTTTGTCTTTCTCTATCGCTTTCTCAACATATAAAATGTATTTTGTTTTTAAACATCTTTTAACAACAATAATATTGGTTATCCGCAGTATGTATTTCTTATTGATTTTGTATTTCTTGATACTTTTGGAAACGTCTTTATCATGACGCGTATATAACGTGGCACACATAATTGGGGTTTTATTAAATGTGCTCATTATCATTTTATATATTTCATAAATGTTTTCACGTCTTGGCGCAGCTCAGTTGTTAGGTCAAGACCCGATTCATTAGGTCTTGAGGGTGGTGGCGTTTCAGTCTCCTCCTTATATTTCGGCGGTTGACTGCGGAGCCTAGTCGTCTGGCCAAGCTATTTGGGTGTGCATTTAGCCTTCCAGTGTATTTTTGGGCTATCTGCTGTATTTTATCTCCGATTTTGGATATTTTGAGGTCGCGTTCAATATTTCTTGTTCTAATGAACCACGGAGCCCCAGTGATCATTCTTAATGTTTTTGCTTGTAGTACACGCAGTTTATTTAAGTCACATTTGGCTGCTCTCCATTACCCATGCGTATATACCTTTTAAATATTGTAATGTAGAAATTCCGCAACCTGAAGAAAACGCCTTATACATTTTCAAAATCGCTTATGGGTTAGTAATGTGCGTACATTACAACACAATATACCTGCAACCCATTTTCCCACTATATAAAATGGCTTACTTCTTAAAGCAATGTAATTGTACTAATTAAAGGATAGAAACGCTTGAGTAATGTAGTATTTTTTGTTTTAATTTTTAAAAATTATTATTTATTATTTCTTAATATCTATAAATAAATGTATAGTCTATGTCTTATTACTATTTTATTATATTTATCTACATCTAAATCTTAAGCTATGTCTTATTATCTAATTTGTCCTTATTATCGAACTTCCTCTTTGCCATTCGACTTAGCTGCTTAAATCTCTTTGCCGTTTAAGCCGTCGTAATTTAAATTAGGGATAATATTCTTTGAAATTATTATATATTATTTATTTATTTTGTTATTTATTATTAAGAAACTGTTAAAATTGGCTTGATTACAAGTGTTTTCATAAATATTAGAGAGCTGCATGGCCGCACTCATAACCTAGCAAAATCGAGTCCACTTGAATTGAGACTGAGTGAGTGAGTGAGGGAATACAAGCAAGTTGATAGAATGTGAGTTCGTATGGACTCAATGCCTCATATCTCATTGCATTCAGTAAAAAGAATGAGAATAAATAAGACCTAAATAGGAATACAACATTTAACCGAAGCATACAGGCGTCGAGGCACTTGAGTTTTTGCATGCATATATCTTCGTGTCAACACTTCGTTTCGCTTTCCAACTTTTGCGCGCCAATGTTGCTTATAGCGAAGGGCTTGCCGCCCTTTGGAATAGCTGCTGCGACTGTGTACGAAAAGAGTTTTGTTGCCAACTTAACCCTTTGCCTTTCAGCTCTTGCAACAGTTAAATTTGTGTGGTTTCTTTTGTGGGTGATGGACAAGTCACCCGCAGTAATATTTCAAAGATTCGATATTATGGCTGCATTGATGGGTTTCCCATTAATAATAAATCTATAAAATGATTTCTAATCAATTTTATTATATGCGGCACATCGGCAAAGACATAAACTCGCTTTCTTCAAAGAAGAACCTAAGTGAAATAGTATTTTAATAAATATATTTAAAAAAATGTATAAAAAATTTCATGGCTGCGTATAAGTCACTTGTAAAGACGATAAAAGTGGCCGGTTTGTCCCACCCAAGTCACATACCATTGCCACTATGGCGTATCCCATATTTTGACTGGTTTTTAAAATTTCTTGAATTATGAAATCCGTCATTGGACAATCGAATTCATAAAAAATTGGCTGCTTCCATTCTGCCACTAAACCTAAAAAAATGTTGTATCTAAATTTAATATATTTATTATTGTTATCAACTTTTACCTCGCAGCATTGCAACTTGCACATAATTAGAGGGCGGCAATGTAGAGTCTGCCGATTTGTCATATGTATATACACTGCGTACTTTCATTTCATCGAAACTTAACTTTTAAGTTTCGGACATATGTGTAGTTGCACTTAAAATTCGTACACCTGGCGCCAAAATTCCAGGGCATATGTGTAAATTTGTTGACGCCTACTGTGTGTAGATCTCAAATGTGAGTGTTACATTAAATGTGAAGTGAAATACAAAAGTAGTTTGATTAATTATGTTTTAGTGAATGTATAGATATCTTGATTAAGAATTGCATCCGGCCAGGAAACGTCATCTCTTCCGGGACTGGCATCCTGTTTGGGATTCAAAATCTGTATGGAAGAACCAGTATTTTAACTGGAGCCAGGATCCTGTCTGGAACCGTCGGTTTGAATATGATTGACATCTCGACTAGAGTCAATATTTCGACTGGGAATGGAATTTTGTCTGGAGCCATCGACCTGATTGAAACCATTATTTTGACTGGAGCCAGTATCTTGCCTGAAACTATCGTCCCGCCTAATACTGATATTCTGATATGAGTTGAAGTTCCGATTTAAGTTAACAGGATAATTAAAAGTAGAAACTGCATTTTTAGAAGGGATAGTAGCACCATATACGCAACCATGTGCCCATCTCTGCTTGGCCTGTAATAGTTCCCATTTCCGCTTAAATATGTTTGATTGCAAGTGATTGTTGAGCATCACGGAGTAACGCTTCCACTTCAGCCGTTGCGGAATGCACGGGTAGTTACCAATTCGTCTTGCCTCAGGATTGGGATGAGCAAGAAGCCGGCTCACATATTTATAACACAGTTTATTATAGATGCTTTCAACAGTGTCTACTTGCAGATCTATATGAAGTGTGTTATTACTGACATACCACGGTGCACCTGTTATTTCTCTAAGTATTTTATTTTGTGCTACTTGCAGCTTATTAAATCTGGTCTTGCATATCAGCGCGCCCCATATAGGAAGAGCATATTGCCAAATCGGCGCAATAAGCAGCTTATATAGTAATATTTTAAGTTTTAGTGGCAGCTTACTTCTAGCTCCAATTATCCACTTTAACTCTTTAGTTCTCGTTCTAAGCTTGCCAATTATATTATTAATATGAGTTTTTAACAACAGTTTGTTATCCAGCTGTATGCCCAAATATCTATGGCTAGTTTTGTTGTCAATATTATTACCCGCAATTGTGACAACACTTTGATGATCATATTGTACTTGTCGAATTGAATGTATCACATGAACTGTTTTGGAATAGTTGAGTTTGATACACCATTTTTTGGTCCATTCGTGAAATGTGTTGAGATAATGATTAAGGTGTTGTACAGCATGTGTCAAACTAATATTGCTCGAGAGAATCGCAGTGTCATCAGCATATGTTCCTAGCATCATGCGTGCAGTTGGGCGTCGAACGCTGGATATGGCTGGTAGTGGCATGTCCGCAGTGTAGAAATTATACAGAATTGGGCTCAAAACGCCTCCTTGTGGAACACCAGCAGCGATTTGTTTAACACTTGATCGTGTGCCATCGAAACACTCCACTATAAATGTACGATTTTTGAGATAACTACATATGTAGGATGTTAAATAGTACATTTGGTAGTAACTTCTTTAGCTTGTATAGAAGCCCTGGGTGCCAGACACGATCAAAAGCTTCAGAAATGTCCAGATAGACGGCTGAGCAGAAATAATTATCTTCAAAAGCTTCCATAATGAATTGAGTGACACGACCAAGTTGCTGTTCTGTGGAATGCCGACTACGAAAGCCAAATTGATGATCAGGCATTGCCTTACAAAACGCCTCCACCTCAAATAGCCTATTCATAATTAACTTCTCAAGGATTTTGGATAGCCCTGAGAGTAAGCTGATTGGCCTGTAGGAAGTCAGCTCATGGGCTGGCTTACCAGGTTTAACTATCATTCTGACTCTTGCGCATTTCCATCGGCTGGGAAAGTGTCCAAATCTGAGCGCACTGTTGAATATAAGAGTTAAATACAGCAGTGCCTTTAGAGGAAGTGCTTTGAGTGTCCAGTTATCAATAAAGTCTAACCCAGGAGACTTCTTAATTTGAAGATCATTGATTATGGCCGGAACCGTCCTTCAAGATGAAGAGCAAAAGATTCTGCTTTCTCCTCAGAGGTTTTACACCAAATGGCATGTCTTTCGTTCACAGCTGTGTGATCTACATCAACAAATCTTTTAAGCGGTAAGTCAGTAATCGGTTGCTTTTTTACCAAATTTGTGACTCGCCATAACTTCTTCATGCAATATCTATCGTTAGGATCAATATGATTGATTAACCTATCTATATTTCTGTTTTTAGCTTCCTTAATGGCAATTTTGATTGCTCTGGTCAATCTGTTGAGCACCAGTTTAGCAGCCCGATCACGATGATTTTTCAGGTATCTTTTTATAAGTTTCCTTCCCTTAATCATAACTAGGACATAATAGCTTAATTTGGTGCCGTTGTTGCTAATGTGCCCACGGTCATGCCTAGCATTGGGAATCATATTAGCTGCATGCATAGCAGCGTCAATGACATTTTGCTCAAATATTGCAGCAGCATCTTCAACATCTTCACTATTCTTGATTTCAGTATTTAGCAGAATGCAATCATTTAATCTTTTTTGAAACGTTGGAATATTAGCATTCTTCGGAAGAAGATAGCTGCCCATTCTTCTGTTTACGATCTGTTTCTTGTCCAGAGCTAATTTTATCAAGAGCGGTAGATGATCAGATATTAATTCATCTGCGCCGGCAACTTGTATACTTAACAAATCAGAATTAATTCCTGCATAAATGGCAAAGTCAATAGCAGATGGTGATGATCGCATATCATACGGGAAATGAGTTGACGAGCCTGTAGCCAGTAGATTATATTTACTCTCTTGAATAACTTTTAGCAAAGTACTTCCTCTAGTACATGATCTAGCATTACCCCACCAGCTACTTTTTGCATTCCAATCACCAGCTGTAAGGAATCTGTTGCCATTATTTTGTAAAAGGTTAGTGAAATCGGTCAGAACCGCCAACGGTCATAAGTTTAAAATTTTATCCATTCCGATCTTTCGCCTTTCCTTTAAAATTTTCCCATAAGAGGAAAATACTCGCTCGCTTGTTGCGGAGCTTAATCAAATATTTTTTGCCACCACTTGCAACAATTTAAGGTACGTTGCCTCCTGACAAAAATCTAAGATTGACAAGTTTGAATTATAGCGTGTGGCATAATATTTATTAATTTCTAAGTCGATTGGATATACGTCAAGTTACAAGTACAATTATCGATGTCTAAAGCAACCCGGTTGCTGCAGGCGAGCGCAGTGCGCCTGCAAATTCAACAATTTATTATGCATTTTCAATAAAAAAAAAAAAAAAAAAAAAAAAAAAAATAGCTGGGGCTAGCAGATTTTAAGGTGAATGTTAATTATCATTTTGTTATGTATTACAAGTTTAACTTAATAATCAATAAAACCGAGAACATGTATGGATAGATATGATTCCCTGTTTGATATGGGGGTGAATTCTGAATCGGAATTGGAATCGAAGTCTGTGAGTGTTATTGGCCCGATTAAGCGGTACCTCATATTCATTGCATAGTTTTGCTACGAAGCTATAGAGTATGTCCATTAATTGTTTGCAAAAATAAATCATACAAGTTAAACTTAAAACCATATGTTATTAGTAAAGGACACTTTTTTTTAAAGAATTTTAATATATAATTTGATTACATTATTTTTGATTCATGAAAAAAAAAAAAAAAAAAACAACAATAAGAGCAACAAAAAAAAAACATACAAAATAATTAAAATTAACTAATAATTTAAAAAAACAGCAAATATCATCTGCCTATTAATATTCTTTGTAAAATGTAAACATTAACATTAGGAGATCTGCTCTATCTCTCTAAGATCAGTACGGCATTGGCTAATATTATTATTTTATTACAGGCTATTATCAGGCTGCGGCATATCGTGGCTGTATATGCAGTATGGCAAAGGCACTATCCTGTGGTACTGCATCTGCCACGTCCTGCTGAGTGCACATTAATGATTAATTAAGCCAATAAAATACTTTGAAATTGATTTACCTTTATTGGTTTTTTGTTATATTATTTCATATACTTTGAAATTGATTGTTATTTATTGCGAAAAAACAGTTGATAATTCCATTCCAATATTTTGTATCAATTGATTGAAAAATGAGTAATTTTGATAAAGCAAAACTTCTTAATATATTTCTTTGTTGGTTTTCTTATTGTTAGTTTTTTTTTTCGTCTAAAGGTATTACAAAGGAATTTGGGTTTCATTTATATCGGAAATGACGAAAATAAAGTGTTTTTTTTTTTTTTTTTTTTTTAGAAAAATGTGTTGTGAAGGACGTTATAAGATATAAGTATACATTTATATATGTATATATTACTTATAATTTATAGACGAATGCGAGGATTCCGCAAGTAGTGAATGCGGTCTGATGGGTGTTCAAGTTGAGCTCTTTTTAGTCTGTATATGGAAGGATGAAGAGTATCAGAAATAGTGTTTTTTTTAATTTTATTTCTTTTAATTCATTTTTATTAGGAAGCGCCAGTGCATCTTTTTACCCTATTATCTCCCTTGAAGCAAGTTTTACATCACAGGTTTAAATTTAAAAATATATTATTAAGTAAGTTAACTTCTAGTAGCGATAAGGTTTTCGAAATGACGTCTTTTTAATTGGCAAATGAGTCTCATGTTTAGCAGCTTTCTTGCCAGCCGGTTGGCGTGGGCCTTAAGGCGGTCATTGTACCGACTCGAATGGAAAGAGATCTGCTCTTCCACTGAATCCATATTGAGATCCCTATGCAAGCAAGAGTTTCGTACGAACCAGGGGCATCCAGTGATTTGAGGCAAGGCCTTGTAGAAATAGTGTTGGCATAGTCTTGTTTATTAGTTTGACTTAAGAGTTGAGAATAATTCATAGTATATAATATATTTTGATAAGAGTATCTGAGATTTATGATTTCCATGAGCTGTGGTGAGTTGATCAATTTGTTATTTGTATCCTCTATTGAGTGTGTCAAAAAACATCGTGTGTTGATTGCTTGATTATGACAACTTAGAGTTTTTTCTGTTTCGTTTTTTTTTTTTTTTTTTTTTTTGGTTATACTAGTTCATTCATACTTGTCAGATGTTGAATTTCCCACTCCTCCTCCGCGCAATCGCCTAATAAAAATAAGTTTGTCGTTTCGGTGAAAATCGGCTGTGAGCTTATGTAGTATATAGAAAATAAACGTTCAGAGAGCATAGATGTCCAAGAAATTCCCAAATACTTCTGTGCCAGTCTGTATAGTCTTGGATATAGCACATCAATTTCATTCCATTCTTTTAAAGGGTTGATAGTGCGTACTTGTACAAATTTCTTTCCTGTAGAGCAACTGTAGCGATACAACGCTACATAAGACTATCATTACACAAATACAGTCGAGTCTCGATAATTCGTAATGGCAAGGGAACCGAATTTTTTACGAATTATAGAGGTTTTCGATTTACCGAGGTTTCCACTTAATGGGGTGTAAGAAATCAGAATATGAATTGAAGGGGCTTTTATATTTAACTTCATTTCAACAATTTAACTTATTAAAACTAAATAAAATACATATTCATTTCAATATTATATAATTAAAAACAAAATTAAACATAAACAAAATCATATTAACGAAAAATTTATAAATACAGTAGAATCCGGTTATAACGATTCGATGTCTTGGTTAGTCCCGCTTAGTACGTCTCCGCTTTTAACGACAATCCGCTTATGCCGACGATTTTCTTCATATTTTTGAGTCATTTACCGGTTATTACGACGTGATAAAAAAAAATCGCAGAATAATGACAACAAATTTCCGCATAAAAAGACTCTGTTAGAAATGCATACATGTATGTGTGTATTGATCAGTGATCAGTACTCTTGCTGGTGTGCGTCAAATGCTGTCATTGTACTTTGTCTACAATGCTGACGTCACATAATGCTGACGTTCTAAGCCATGTTATTAAAATAAACTAATAAAAAATGTTTGTTTTAACTAAAAATTTAAATTGTTTTATGTTAAAAGCTACTACGAACCCGTAAAAAAAAAATGAAAAAACATATTTTTTTGCTCCTTCTGGTTAAAGCGTCCTCCGGGTATAGCGACGTAAAATCGACGGTCCCTTGAATGTTACTATAACCGGATTCCACTGTATTTAAAAAAGCTTGTAATTTTGAAGACAAAGCTGATGACAATACAAGTTGCATAGTGCAAAAAGAATTGGTTGCCCAAACAGCAGCGGGTGAAGCTTGCATTTCGTCTTAATCTTCATCTTCGTCTCAGCGCGCACTGTTTATATTCATAAGAGGCAAGATCATGGCCGAATAGGCAGAAAAATTACGAATTAACGAGGGGACCAAATGGGATTTTTACGAATTACCGAAGTTTTTTCAAGAGACCAGCAGTTTCTTACGAATTATTGAGGTTTTCGATTTGCTATATTATCAAGTAACATTGGCCTAAACATGCAATGCAGCGGCTCAATCAATACCTCAACACATTTCACGAATGGACCAAAAAGTGGTGTATCAAAATTAACTATTCCAAAACAGTTCATGTACTATATTCCCTAGGGCGTGTGCAATATGATCACCACAGTGCCATCACAATAGCAAGTTGAAAACAAATAATGTAAAAAGCAGGATTAGCACCAGAAGTAAAGAACTAAATTGGTGCCAGTAGCAAATTGCCACTAAAAATTAAAATTAAACAGCTAATTTGGCAATATGCTTTACTTATGTATTTGGGGCCGGCTGATTTTCGACGGCAGATTCAATAAATTGCTAGTATTGATAAATATGATACTTGATAAGCGAGTCTATTGCGCCCGATTACAGCGTTCTTAGTAAAAACTTCGTATTGGTTTTCATTTGAAATATGTATATATGTGCAGCTTACGTTTCAAGTCCCAGACGTAGAAAATTAACAAGTGAGATATAGTTTCAAGCAAACGGGGTAATTTAAAAGACGTTAGGGCTAGTTTCAGCTTTATCGTAACCATTCCCGACATATGCATATGCATATGAGACCAGGACTAAATTTATTAAAATATTTTGACATGTCACGGTATATTAACAGCTGCAATTACAGATAGAATGTAGTCAAATTTAAATGAGTCTCATGCAAATGAAAGGTCGTTAAGGACAGTTACAGCCTTATATTTACTTACATATATGTAAGTTCTTGCTAAGCGAGGCAATTCATAATATATTCTGAACGCTCATAAAACTATTGCATAACATTTAAACTTTTGTTTTTGCAGCATAAATTATTTATTCAATTACATGATATATGTACATTTTATAAATTAATTTAAATTCAAATGAAAAAATTAGGAAATGCTGAGAATGCCCTACGATAGTGAGCGAAGAAGAATTCCATGTGGAAAATAATATTGTGTATAAAAGAAGCTATAAAAGAAGCTATAAATTAGTGGTAATTAATCTAGTCCTGAGTATACGGCTTAAGGTTGATAATAGAGCAAAACGGAGCTCTTATTGGCTCCATACAGACAATCCCAGGCAATCTTTTTTACAAGAAAGAGAACAAATATTTATATCCCATCAAATAGCATTGGCTTTAGGCAAACAGAAATCAATTGGGACAAAAATGTAAAATACTTTTGTCATTTTATTAGACAAAAAATTAAACTTTTCTGACGAAAAATGAATTCTAAAGTTTTACTGATTTTGAATATAGAATCGATATAAAATATCTGTACTTCATTTAAATCGATTTTTATATATTTTTCAGTGTGATATAATAAATTAGTTAAACGTGCCGTTTAACTTAACACGCTGAACAATATTTTTCACATAATTTAACTTTCGTAGACTATAATTTTGAATATTCGCCTCTTTTTTATTAAAAAAGAAAATGGTCCTTTTTGCATCGTCTAGTATAAAATATAGGAATAATGTCTGCATCAATAAAATCACAAGTAATCAGCAAGTAATAGAAATTGAAGCCCTTAAAACTTTTTCTGCCAAGCTGCAATGAAGTGGAGGAAGTGTAATTAATAATTTCTCTGGAAGCACGCAACAAGGTGGCAGATTTATGCAACACACTTTCGGTGATAATCAGTTTAAAAAAGCACTTAATGCACTGTAGAAAATACATTGGACCAATAATGCCAAATAGACTAGAAGCAATTGTTAAGAATAAGGGCTACTGCACAAAATACTAATGTTAAAAAAATTAAATCTTTCTCACTTTATAATTGTATTATTTAAGCATATATGTAGGTGAAGTGCACGAAGACTTTATTGGAGGCAAAAACGCGTTTTTTATGGTTTTTAGTTATAACTTTTATGCTAAGCAAAATATTGAAATTTTCTTTTTAATTTGTTCTTAAAATATTAGTTAATAAATCTGTCAATTAAAATTTTTATTTTTTGCCCATTAATCTTTTAAAAACTCATCTTCTCTTGAAGCACGCAACAAGGTTAACATCAGATCCATTATGAGTGGATAATCAGTTTCAAAAAGCACAAAAATATTAAATAGGATCAAGAAGCTATTAATCTTTTAAAAAATAATCTTAAATCATGATTTACTTAAATGCCGTTTGTATTTTGTTTTATTACAAGTCACTATACCTATATTAACTGTTCTTTTTAAATGTAAATATGTTTATAAATTATAATTGAATTAATATATCAAAAATTAAAGTAAGCTGAGGTTATGTAAACATTACATACTATTGAAAAAACTAATTTTTTTATTTTTTAATTTAAAAAAAAATTTAAAATAAGAAATTTATGCACATAAAAGAGGAAAAACTTAATGAAAATTAATACTTTGTTTAAGTTAATAACTTAATAACTTGAATTTTGTATGTGGACCCGTACCCATGTTAGAGTGAACGAAGTGGAAAAGTTATCTCTGACGAAAATTAAAAATTAAAATTAAATTTTAATATTTAATCGTGTTTAATTGTTATAAATTATTATGAATATTGAAAGAGAAGGTTAAGACTAAAAGAATTTTGTACAATAATATGTTGTCCTATTGTTTTAGCCATGGCCTGTTTACTGTCACTTCATTTAGATGAACATCTTTTAACTTTCGAATGGGGGCTTCAACAGTTCCTTCTATTGTTATAGAGACATGTGAAGCTTTTTGGTCAGTTTTGCGTCCAATACAACAAAAACTACAAGGGCTCCAAGGAGTGCACGCACTTGGAAAAAGACTCAAGCACCCATTAACAGAAGGCTAACTAAGCTAAGTAAGATATAAAATATTAAAGAATCATACGAGCAATCATACACATGTACATTCTAATGGGTTGTCAACATGCCCACGAAAACTAAAAGACCTCTTTGCTGGCGATGTGTTCGCGAAGTAGTGCTTGCAACAAGACTGCGATTTGCATTTTAGGTGATGCAATTGCTGATTATTACCAGCCCACAAACCAACAAGGTTAAACGCAAAATGCGAGCTGATTGCCTATATCGTCAGATGATAGACACCCTACCCATAGTCTATTCTTATCTATAATGAGCCTTGAGGCGGACTTTACAGCTATAAAATGTTTGAGCCAAACGCAGAATTGGTGCAGTCTGGTTGCAAGCGTTACTTAGCGTGCAATTAGCCAGCTTCAAATGAATATCAGTAAAACCAAAATGTCGGGACTCCAGTTTCTATTGCTAGCAGCCCTAGGCGTTGCCGGTTCGCAAGGTGAGCTAAATGCTTTTTAATTTATTGCAGCTGATGTATATTATTTACCTTACAACAAGCTCGTTTGTCTGACGTGTACCTCAACGACATAAACAATGACATAAGAGCCGAAGAAGCAAGTGGAAGCTACAACTATGACCAACAAGGTAACGATTGGGAAGGAACCTGCCAAGAGGGCTTGCAGCAATCGCCAATTGCATTGCGCAGCAGTCAGGTAGCTAGATAATAGTCCCCTAACACCTTTTGAGACTTATATCCTCTTCTGTTAACACTTGCCAGGCCATTGTAACCAGCTCGCGGCGTATAGCTTTTTACAACTACGATGAGGCTCTGGAGTCACCGTTGGTAATGACAAATAATGGACACACAGGTGGGCGGTTGGTTCTAGTAAAGAGTGATTTCTAAAGAAAAATATTCCATTTACGTCAGCGAACATTGTATTGCCTCCTACACGCAATGGACAGCGTGCTTACATCAATGGAGGATTATTGCCAGGCACCTTCGAAGCACAAAGTGCACACTTTCATTGGGGATCCGCCAGCAGCAAGGGCTCTGAGCATACTATCAACGATAACCGTTACGATGTTGAAATACATATTGTGCATAAGAACCTACGTTATTCCGATAAAACGGTTGCCGAAGCCAGCCAGTACTGGGATGGCCTAGCTGTTCTGGGAGTCATGCTCAAGGCTGTAAATAGAGTGCTCTCGCCGCATTTGGGGCTAATTGGGATCTTTAATCAATTGCCTCAGATTGTTCAATCTGGATCAAGTACCAATTTGAGTGGCCGCTACTCTGTGCAGCAACTACTGGGCAGCGTTAACACTAACCATTTTTACTCATACAATGGTAAGTATTTGAGGAATATATATATGCACATGCTCACAAGATAATCCTATGTTAATTTCCCTCTACCCTGTAGGATCATTGACCACACCCGACTGCGCTGAATCAGTCACTTGGACTGTCTTTGGAGAGGCTGTCAATCTACCTAGACGACACACCATGAAGTTCTTTGATTTACAAGATTCGCGCGAGCAACCTTTAGTGAACAACTACCGCGCTATTCAAGATATTAATGATCGACCCGTCTACTACATCCCTAAATAATTGAAAAAATGAGTAACCAACAAAATAAAACTTTATGAACATATGCAAAATTTAAATATTGTAGTATGAAGTGAATTCATTTCCGAATAGCCATCTCACTCTCACTCGACAACACCCGCAGCTATGATTAGCAAACAAATTTGATGCCAAGTGTTGCTAAGCTAGGATTATTCAGGTCTTACTTTTTCCAACAAGAATTAAAAACACGTCCCCAAAGTCCTGATCTAAATCCAATAGAGAATTGTTGGCATATGTCGTATTTCATCAAAACTCAAGCTTATAGAGGTTTTAAAAGAGGAATGGGAAAAAATAGATACAAATTACATCAAATTCAAAACGACTAAAATATGTTAAAAAAAAAAAATAAAGGCTACCCTTTAAAATATTTAGTATTTAGTTTTACTGTACGAAGACTTTATTGGGGCCAAAATCGTGTCTTTTTATTTACTCTTTATCCCTCCATATACAGACTAAAAAGAGCTCAACTTGAACACCCATCAGACCGCATTCACTACTTGCGGAATCCTCGCATTCGTCTATAAATTATAAGTAATATATACATATATAAATGTATACTTATATCTTATAACGTCCTTCACAACACATTTTTCTAAAAAAAAAAAAAAAAAAAAAAAAACACTTTATTTTCGTCATTTCCGATATAAATGAAACCCAAATTCATTTGTAATACCTTTAGACAAAAAAAAAAAAAAAAAAAATTAAAAACCAACAAAGAAATAGATTAAGAAATTTTGCTTTATCAAAATTACTCATTCTTCAACCAGATGATACAAAATATTGGAATGATATTAACACCTGTTGTTTCCCAATAAAAAACACTCGATTTCAAAAAATTGTATTTGCTAATTATTAATGTAAATATTATCATCGATGTTTACTCAATATCGATTATCCCTGTCGCAAAAACGGGCTATCATAAAAACCATTGCACTAAATCGCAAAAGGGTGGGCCATAATTTTTTTTTGTTTTTTTTTTTTTTTTTTGTTTTTTTTAAATTATATCATTTATCATTTATGTACAATAAAGCATTGATTGCTATTGAGGATCTTTGCATTCTTAGCCATCAGTCATTTCGGTATCAGCTCACCAAATCGAAGTGCAACTGATTTTATCAACACAGATGTGAATCGTGAATTGAAGTACAATACTGTAGAAATAGTAGCGATTGTTACTCGAAAAGTTCTTATTGTTTTGATTTGTTGTCGTTGGTTTTGCAAGTTATGGCATCTGAATATAACATAAACATAGAAAAAATTCAGAAATTTGCACTTAAGTTTTAATTCATTCTGGTGATATTACCAATTACGCACTGCTTTCGATTGGAGAATTACCTGAAGAGGCCGAAGAATCTCGGAATAAAGATATCAAATTGTTCAGAAGTCAGCACGCCAGAAAAATATCACGCACACCAACAAATGCTGATCTAATAAACAAGTTGCTTTTAAGTTTCGATCCCTTAATAATAGAACAGAGGGAGTTACCACGAAGAAAATAATCAAAATTAACGAAGTCTCTAATTGATTTATTAGAGGTTTAGTTTGAACAAATATAAGCCGACCACTGTGCAGCATTTGCTGAGTCAGGTAGTAGACTATATAATTGCTTAAATTACAATTGCAAAAAAAATATCAGATTTTTTATAAAATTTAACCGAACGAAAAGAGTTGTTTTACAACAGAATTCAGAGTGGTTCCCAGCCAGTGTTTAAAAAACTGCGAACAGTTTTCGCTGCTCTGTTATTGCTAGAACTGTTGCTGCGAGCATTTTCGATTGTCGACTGTGTTCACTAGAGCCGAAGTCACTTGCGGCATACTTTGTAGCAATGAAACAGATAGTAGGCGTAGTCTTGTATTAATGTGCACCCACTCAGGTGTGTACTTGTCTACAATTTTACTTTTTAAAGTTTACCTATTAAAATTATTTTTTTATTAATAGGTGACTATTGAACGTGCATTTTCCACACTTAAACTGGTTTTAACCGATTATCGCAATCGTTTACGTGCAGAGTCGCTGGAAAATATATTGCTTGTGAAGCTCAATCCTAGCTTCCTGGAAACAGCAATTGAAAACCTGCCGCTCTTCCAAGAAGATGACGAATAAAAAAATAAATAATCGCCATTATAAATAAATAATTAAAATGTTGTTAATTTTCATTCATTCGTTCATGACGCACGGATTCCATTTAAATAGAGAGACTGACGAGCTCTCTTTCTTTAAGAAGAGGGTAGTTTTAGGACAAAATTAGTACACTAAAGGCAACAGAATTATTTGTTAAACAAAAAAAAAAAAAAATACTCATCGATCATAGCTTGCAACTTTCTATGGTAGACGTGTGAAGCGATAAGCGAATCATCCTTAGTAAAATGCTTACATATATGTAAAGCAGCAAAGCCAAGTGACATGAAAAACTTCGAAAAATGTTGAAAAAGCGAAATTCAAGAAAAATATTCTGAATTTGGCTTATCCCCACTGCGTGTGCCACACAACAATTGCCACAATAAATAAGTAATGCTGTGCGCAGTTATTTTTATATCTCAAAAACTAATAGTAAACAGACCAAAATTTCAAACTATTATTAAAAATATTAAAGAAAATTATCTTGTATTATCTTTATGAATATGAAAAAAAAGTTGTTGAAATAAATTTATAAAATTGTTTTGTTTTTATTAAAAAATTAAATTGTTTTATTTTGGGCCAATTATGAAATGAGAACCGTAAAAAATTAAAAAAAAAATTTTTTTTTTTAACCTACTGGTTAAAGCGTCCGCCGGGTATAGCGACGTAAAATCGACGGTCCCTTGAATGTCGCTATAATCGGATTCTACTGTATATTTTTTTTTGTTACATGTTTCATACCATTTGATATTATTATTATTATTTATTTGTACTATCCGATTGTTATTTTCCTTTCCTATATACAGTGGAATCCGTTTATCACGATTATAGCGTCCAACCGGGAATGTTATGCATCAACTCACTGACTGAAATATGAGCGCGAATAGTCCGTCTTAAGAGATCGACTTCAATGTAAGATGCTATCGCTCAAAATCATAGCTTGCAAATAACTGTTAACCAGTTACGCAGCCGATTGAAGCAATCGATCCGAGAACAACCGAGCTGCCACCAAAGTGCGCAAACTGTAATGGAGAACATGCTACCAGTTATCGTGGCTGCAAAGCTTTTCAAAATGCCTGCAGGCTAAAAGCATCGGCCAGCCAGGGGCCTACAGAGTTGGCCAACAAAATGGTGGCAGACTTTGCACGAAACAAGAGTGACAATGCTGTCAGTATGGCTATGCTGTCAAGCAGCCATCCAATCTGGGATAGTCAATGCAACAACATCATGACCTCACTTCTTATGTCAATAGCAGCCAAACAAAGCGATCAACTTGCCAAAAGCGCAGCAACTACAGCAGCCGGTAAAGCAAAACTCTAAACAACATTACTTAGCTATGCCGACGGTCTGAAAGCCAATCTAAATTCAGAGAGCAACCGATTTAAGCGGAGAACAACCGTTTAAATTTGTTCTATTTTGCTCTGGGTGTTTCCCGACCGTTTGGTTGAGTGAAGAAAAATAAAAAATAAAAGTCCTTTGTGTATGTATGCAAGTAATTATTTGTGTGAATATATTTTGTGCAAAATGGGAAGGGAGCTAAATAAAAAAGTGCATACATTTTTAAATTACAATACGCAAGAAAATAAGTCAATTTGTAATGTGTGTGTACTAAAATTGTCAGGCTCTCGTTCTACAAATTTAAAACGGCACTTAACTACAAAACATGCTGAAATTTGGGATAATAACGAGGATACCGATGTACAACAATGTGAATATCACACGAGTGAAAATTCTATTATTTCTTCAATAACCAAAAATTGTCACTATGGATGGAAAACCATTTCTGTTCCTCGAGAATGAAAAGCATCAAAGTAATCAAAATTGGAGTCAAAATTCAGGAGATAGCCAAAAAATAAATTGGAAGGCTAAACTCACATCGAAATAGCTTCGAAAAACGATTAGGCTCTGCAGCATAGAATTTAATCAATCGCCGTACAAATATAAGGAGGCTATTGAAACGCCACCACCCCCCTCCAGACCTGGTGGATCAGGTCTTGATTTAATACCCCCATTATATATAATATTAATATTAATAACAAAACAAGGCGCTACGGCGACTCACAGGTGCCAGCTGGTACGTTCGCAACTCTGTGCTGAACAGCGACCTAAGAATGCCAACAATCGCTGAACTGATTGGACGTCACTCCTCATCGTTCAAATAATTTTGTGCGCAATTATTTTTATATAAATATATATCAAAAACTAATACTAAACAAACAAAAATGACTGACAATTTAGTTAATTGAGAATAAGCTCATAAATAAAATTATCGTATTATATTATGGTTATGAATATGGAAAACCGTAAAAAAAAATTAATCCGATTCAGATTCAGATCAAGCATGGAATAATTTATACCTATATTCACAAGTTCTCGGCTTTATTAATCAAGTTAATCTTGTAGAACTAATAAAGTCAAATTTGTTTTTTTTTTTTTTCGGAAAAGCAAGAGAAGAAAGAAAGACAAAACACCTTATTAATTATGAAAATGAATAATTTACTCCCCTGCAGAGTTACACTACCAAAAAGAAAATACCTTTAGTTAAAACTAGAGGTGGACACGGGTTTTTATCGGGTACCCGTGGGCACCCGCGGTTTCCCGTGGGTATGGTCTGAAAAATCTAATTTTAATTGTTTGTTTAATTGGCAGGCGCACTGCGCTCGGCTGCAGCAACCGGGTTGCTTTAGACATCGATAACATTGTGTGCGCTTGCAAATTAAGCAATTTATTATGCATTTAAATTGTACTTGACGTACCTGACATTAACCCAGTTGACTTAGAAACATGTAATATTTCTGTAAATAATATTGTAATTTTTAAGAATTATATTGTTATTTTTGAAAAAAAAAAAATTGAAAAAAATTGTAATTTTTGAGAATTAAATTTTTTGTAATTGTTTCGGGCGGGCGGGTTGGTTTGCGGGCATGAACTTTTTTTTTGCTTTTGGGTATGGATAAAATTTTGAACTTATGACCGCTGGCGGATTGGACCGGGTGCAAAAAAGTCAGCCCGTGCCCACCTCTAGTTAAAACATAAGGGGGGTGTCAACGTTTGTTGCACGAACAAATTGTGGCCTTAATGGCAATACATGTTTATTTAAAACAAAAGAGTCACCAAAAGCTTCAAGAAAGCTCAACAACAAAAGCCAACATTTAGACTGCAAACAGAGTGCGCCCTGAGACGAATATGAAAGCGATTCTGAAGACTAATTAATGCATTGCGTTGCGAGTAAGCTAATAGGTTGCATAGATAAATTGGTTGCGTTTTTATTATGTTAGTCGCAATGGATCTCTCATCAAATGATGATCTGCTGATTGAGCAAAGTTTATTTTTTAAATTAAAACGTAACATAGGATATGAATATATTTACCCTATAAATTTGGGACGAAAAGCATTTGGCGAATTTCATCATTTGTTTGATGATGAGCTGCGCCAAGACGTGAAAACATTTATGAAATATATACAATGATAATGAGCATATTTAATAAAACCCCAATTATGTGTGCCACGTTATATACGCGTCATGATAAAGACGTTTCCAAAAATATCAAGAAATACAAAATCAATAACCAACATTATTGTTGTTAAAAGATGTTTAAGAACAAAATACTTTTTATATGTTGAGAAAAGCGATAGAGAAAGATAAAACACCTCCTTCCAAACACAAATTATGATCCCCCCCGCGGAGCAACAAAAAAAAAGGTATAAAAAAAGGTATAAAAAAATGTATAAAAAGTATAAAAAAAAAAAAAAAAAATATTAAAAAAATAGAGTTAAAAAAATATATTAAAAAAATAGTATTAAAAAAAATAGAGTTAAAAAAAATAGAGTTAAAAAAAATAGAGTCAAAAAAATATATTAAAAAAATAGTATTAAAAAAAATAGTATTAAAAAAAATAGTATTAAAAAACATAGTATTAAAAAAATAGTATAAAAAAAAATATAGTATTAAAAAAAATAGTATTAAAAAAAACAGTATAAAAATTCGAAATGGTAGCCGTTCGTCCCCTCGGCCTACAATTTCTCACTGCTGCATCAACATTGCTACTAGTACTCGTTCTAAGCTGTAACCATTTGAGAATTATATGGTCCGAGATTTTGCAAAGAGCTCAAAGGCAACTGAGACCAGCCAATTTACAGCATACAAAACGGAGGAATAAATGGAAATTTGGGCTAGGCAAAATTTTAATGCAATGCATATTTTACTATATTCAGATTTTCTTATTATTTAGTAAAAATTTAAACTATTTCACTCATTGGTATTAATATAATTTGTTTGAAATATTAATAAAAGCGAATTAATTGACTTAGAGACGGACGGAAAAGTGAAATGCTTTTAAGGATCTTTATTATTTTTATATATATTTTATATTATTTTTATATATTTTATATTATTTTTATATATTTTTATATATTTTATATTATTATTGTTTTTTTTTTTATTTATTATTAATTTTTTTATTTTTATATATAGTTTGTAAATGAGACTTAGGCGATGTTTAATGTTATCTTTATTTTATGACTTATTTTTACTTAAACATGATAGTGTGCAACAAAATTTTGTATACCCTGAATTCATTAAAAATTGGAAATCAAGATATAAGGTTTTTTTTTAATGAATATAACAGACAGACGGCGTGGCAGGCCCCATATATGTATGTATATATTACCGAGATCTCGAAAGCCACGATTTATAGACTTGAAATTTTCAGTGTAAGCCATAAATAGTACCAGTTTATATATAATTTAATAATATTTTTCATTATTATTATTTTTTTTTTATTTTTCCAAGTTTTTTATAAAATAAAACCCGAATAGAAATAAATATTTATTATTTATTTTTTTTTTTTTTAATTTCAATTTAATTCACTCTTTGTTATAACTACCGATTTGTTGTGAATGGTATTTTATAATAATTCAAGAGTTTGTAGTTAATATCCATGGGGTTTTTAAATTTCTTTGTTTTTTTCTTCCCCAAAAATAATGTTGAGCCATACACCATATGTCATATGTCACCACAAATATTTAAGTAGAAAAGGCTGATATAGTCTAAACTCTTAAACAAATTTATAATAGCATTCACAACAGAAACTCTGTAATTTAACAAAGAGTGTAATAAATTGAAATTGAAATAATAATTCAAGAGTTTATGCTAAGAAATAGGTCTTTTCTCCTTAGATATTTATTTACAAACATATCGCATAAGCTCTATGCGATAACATAATTTTTGGTGGGAACAAAACAAAGGAATAGAAAAAGAATATTTACTACAAGCTAAATTAAATTAAAAACTAAACACTAAAGACTACATTTCTATGCCAGGTCGTTTATATGCGAATATGTTGATTCCTGACAATTTGTTAAGAATTTTTGGGATAGTCGCGATAGTCTAATATTTACCAATTCGATATTGGCTCGACAATTTAGATTAATCGTGAAATGATGCCATGGAAGATTAAATATAAGCTTCAGAACTTTATTTTGCGTGATTTGCAACTGGTTTATGTAACATTGAGTTATATCTGGCCCGACTAGTGCACCGTAGAACGTTACTGCTTGGAATATTGACCTAAACAAAAACATTTTGTTTTCTATATTTAGTCCCGAATTTCTATTTATAAATGGGTATAGCGTAAGGACTATTTGCTTGAGTTTTTTTATTGCATTGGTTATATGGTCCTTAAAAGTAAGTCTTTTGTTCAGTATAATACCCAAGAACCGGACATTTGTGCCCATTTTATATATTCCGAGCCCAATCTGGATCTCTGATTTTGCTTTGGATTTACATTCAAGAATATGAAACTTAGTAAAATCGTGAATCTTAAAAGATCATAGTTCATTATCAATCATAAACGAATTAATTTGTGTACTTTTTATACCCTGAACCCATTGAAAATGGGAAATCAGGGTATAATGATTTTGTTAAAAGTATGTAACAGGGAGAAGGAGGCGTGGCAGACCCCACAAAGTATATATATTCTTGATCAGGGCGACAAACTGAATCGATTTAGCCATGTCCGTCTGTCCGTCTGTCCGTCTGTCCGTCCGTCCGTCTGTCCGTCTGTCCGTATGTATGAACGCGTCGATTTCCGAAGCTACAATAGCTAGAGACCTCAACTTTTTTTTAAAATGTCCGTATATAGCGCGCGCATATCAAGTTTATCACTAGAAATCGATAACTCGTCCGATTATTTTTTTATCGATGAAAAACCTTATCGAAAGCCAGTTATAAAATTATATCTCCTACATCTTTTGAGCTGGAGTCTCCAAATTTTAAATGTAGACTCATATGCACTTTATAGAATTTCGGTTTTTGTTATAATTCACCCCCCGCCCCTATATCCACCCCCTCACCATCACTTTTGTAAAAGGCGTATTTCGAATACTAGAGACTTGAGCTTCGGCATATATACGCATAGTAATGATATAATCACAATCTAAAAGTTTCATGCAGAACGTACATCCACAAAAAAAAGTTATTAAACAATTAAGTTTCCATGAGAAGCCCACACTGCAGCCCATGCGTGTTTATGCGTGCGTGCCTATATGTGCCTATGTACATATGTGAGTGCGTGTGTGTGTGTGTTTGTTTTGTAAATAAAAAGACGCGGAGAATTATTGAAATATCAGTTCTCCGAAGGGTTCAGGGGATTTCCTAGTCGAGCAGTCTCGACTAGAGCTTTCTTACTTGTTTAATATCGAATAAATAAATTAAGATCTAGAATATAAATAAATAATAGTCATAGAAGTAGATTTGACTTAGGTATAAACGAAATAAAATAAATAAATAAATAATAACTCATCTTCTGATAAAAATAAATATTGGTTTGTGAGATATTGGCATATTGTCTGATCATAAATCTAAGGCATTATTGTTATTTAATTAAAATTTGATGATCTTCAGTATATACTATGCCGACCCTATCATATTACAAGCATCCTTCATTGTGGGAGATAATAAGTAATTAATTTAAATAAATATTATGGTAAGATTTATGTTATCCAAGGTAAAAGTTACTGAGGTCCTTGTTTGTACGATAGAAAACGGGACGATTGTTGCGCGGTTGAAGCACACGATAGTTATTTCTTATTAGGTTTCCATTCGAGTCCTGGAGTATCCACAATTTGGATATATCTGCCAGGGATATGGGCAGAGGATCGGCAAACACTGTCCAAGTGACAGCCTCGTTGCACTCAGGTGTGGTCAACGATCCCTTGTAGGTGAAAAAGTCACTCGTATTCAAATCACCCAGCAACTGGCCTAGGGTCAGAGAGCCAGGCAGATCCACTTCAGCACCATATTCGACTATGTCTGGAACAGCATTGAAGATCTTCCTTAGACCTGGATACGCGCGATCCGGATTCTGAAATTTGTGATTCATATAAGTCGAGATCATCATTTTAGATCACCTGAAGCTTACTCTGACTATCTTGAACATGACGCCCAGCACAGCAACGCCGTCGATATGATTGAGGGCTTCCGTAAGATCTTCGTAGCGTGTGTTGCGATGCACAATGTGCATTTCGACATCGAATCGCCTTCGGTCGATCACATGCTCAGATCCACGAGTCACCGGCGAGCCCCAATGGAAATGCACCCCCTCGGCTACATATTTCCCCTTGAGCAGGCCGCCTGTGATGAACGGCTTCTGGCCATTGCGCGTCTCTGGTATCGTCATATCAGCTGCAATGCGACATTTCACAATGATTATATTAATATATTACTATATCTATGTATAGCTCAGCCTACCCGTGTATCCTTTGTTGACCAAGGTGAGCGGTCTGTTCAGTCGAACGTCATAGTTACCAAAATATATTCGTGGCAGCGGCACAATGAGTGACTAGAGAAAAGGGAAAGCAGTAAACGTAATCGTACATGCGATAATGCTAATGGTGAAAACTAGCTTCAAATTGCGTACAATTTGAGGTAAATTGGATCATTCGGAAGTAAGCTCTGGAAATGCGCACCATTTATCAAATTATCAGCTGTCAACGCTTGAGACGTCGCAAACAACAGGTTTTACGTATTATGTGCCGTAATATGGTATGCTGCACTCCATTGTCTGTAATCACGTGTGTGGGCTTAGCTAAGGCCTTCCGATCTTTATTGCGAATCTTTTCCGTAGTAGTGCAAAATGCATTAAGTAAGAATTTTGCAGTCGCACAGATATTGCACACAGACGCTCGCTCAGACGACAGTGTGAACGGAGTGTAAATTGAGTTTGTGTAACGTCCGTCTGCAGCTAAAGAGCTGATGTCTTAAATATTTCTTGAGCTTATTATCTATAGCTATTAAAGCTATACTCCGGTATACTATAGATATCTTGTAAAACTGTATGCTCTACATTTTAAAAGCTACTGTGTTAAACCGTTCAAATATCAAACGGGAAAATACGGCCAGCCAAATTTATAAAGCATAACTTTATATATTTTAATTCTTGTTTGTTTTTGTAAATGAGCATTTTTTAAAATACTCCTAAATGTAAACTATTTTTTTTTTTTAACATTTAACTTTTAACATTTTTTTTAAGTTCTATTTTCTGCTACTAATATTTTCAACTTTTAATAAATATGTATTATAATATATAAATTACAAAAATTCAAAAATCAATCGATCAATATTTTTATTTTTTCCTAACTATAAGATAGGATTTATGTATATTCGAAAAATTAAGTTATGAATAATTTAAAAATCGAAATTGACAAATGCGCAAAAACTATGAACAGTTTTATTCATAATTATCAAATGAATCACTATTAAGGAGGATCAATTTATTTAGAGAGTGTCAGATTTGCATTTTTGAATAAATAAAGGCAAATACCACACGGGTATTGAATATTATTGGCCTATAGTTGGTGATATAAGGCTCTTAAATAGTTTCTGTAATATGTATATAGAAACTATCTCATTCTGTACACAATTAATTAATTGCGAATTATACGACTTTAGGTGAAAGTCATCGAAGCATAAGTTATAAGTCAAAATGAAGCCCTTTGCTCTCAGAGTTCGATAAATCTTTTAATAAATATATGTACATACATACATATGTATATATATATATATATGTATATAGACTTACACTATCGACGGAGAGCTTGATAGGCGTTTGACGAAAGCCGGTGGCGCAAATTCCTTGCCAGTCAGCGCCGTTTTGATCGAAATTCCAATCTGGATTTTGAGAGGTTCCATCTAAATTATGTGTATAAAAAGAGTTAAAACTATTAATGAATAAAGAAAAATAGTTATTTGAATTTTATTCATAAGTTTTTAAAAACCATGCTCTATTTAGAGATATACTATCTAAAAGTATATACTTAAAAAACAATTTAAATAAAAAATATTATGTGAATGCTTAGAAGCTGAAACTTTATTCATAAGTTTTCACTTTTATTCATGAGGATCGTCGTTTCTCTCTTATTTTTCGCACGCATTTCGCTCTTTTGCCATTTCGTTTTCTTAGTTTTTTGCTTAAGCTTATTAGCCATATTAATCACTTATAAATATATTTAATTTGATTTATAATCATCAGTTTCGACACAAGACTTCACCGTGGCAAGCAACCAATTATACCATTTGGATTTTGATAGGCGAGTGGCAGCAAGAAGAACAGTTTTTGGAGTAGATTAACACCCATGTTTGGCTTATTTGGGACTTTGTTATTTGATTTAGTCTTTTGTTTTCACTCCAGTTTAAGCACTATTCCTTTTTTTCTCTCACTGCACCCTTGACTACTGCGGTTACCGCTTGAGCGCAACTAAAGTCGCTCTGGACACGCGTCGAATCTTTTATACCCGAGCAAATGCGTCGCCACCACCGCCGCCGCCGCCGAAGAAAAAATACCCGCAATGCGATAGCAGAGCGCGTGTCATATTTGAATCGGAGCACCTTTGCCGGGTGTCAGGGGTTCTCTAATTTACAGACTTAGCCTTTTTTGGGCGCTGCCAGAAATGTAAATCTTATGTAAATGAGGAGCACTATGCTACTGATCTACAAAGACCGAATACTCAAACTAACTAAGAATACATACATATACCTAAATAGCATATTTAGCTTATATTAACAGTATCATCTGTAGCTTTCCAATACATTTGATAAGACAATCAAACTCATATGCAAATTTTGGCAATAGTCTTTGTGAAATTTGGCAATAGTCATTGTTAAATGCCAAATGATAAGCTGTCCAACTGCCTTCTCTTCTTAATAGAAATTCGTCGCGAAATGTGAAGTCGCACATTTGGAGACCAATTGACTGTATTTTTTGGGAATTATAACTGGCTAAGGGTTCTATAAAAAGTGAATGCAGATCAAAAGAAATGTGTCTTCATCAAGACAGTCAGTAAAAGTTCTTGCTACTCGAGTTACAAATGAATTGATACAATTGATACTATGGTCATTTGAAAGACTATGAATTTCGGTGCATTAAAAATAATATAATATGTAGGCAATTATAATAGCTCTAATATATCTATAATAATATAATATAATAACTAATAGATCAATATCTGGCAATGTGCAGGGTGTTTAATCTTCGATGAATCGAGAATATCTGTTTATGCATTTCATTAGGTTTAGCGATTGGGTGAGAGCATATGCATATGTATACATATATGCAGCATGTATCTGTATCTTCTACTAGTGTATGTGTGTCAAAATTTTTACTCATTATATTTATGTAAATTAGTATTTATCCTAATTTACATCTGTTCCATTGATATTAAATTGTTAGTTTAAAGTCTGTCCGTATTTTGTTTATCGAATATTTTCGACACGGTTATCACTAATATATTAAGAATAACTTTCTCCAGTCAGTAATATCAATTCATTATGCATCCCTGTGCATCTGTATTCTTTGAAGAATTTCTAAACATATCTTAGTCTTTGAATTTGGTTCATATTTTAACCATACCGACCACAACAGGCCAAGACGTCTAATACGGAATTTTAATCTGAATTTCAAACAGTTCAACAACCTTTACGATCTTACTTCAAAATAAAAATTATTAAAATATTTACTTATTATTTATTGGTTTATTAATTTGCTAAATAGCCGCCCTGTAGAACTTATCCATTAGGCTCCATTATTCTTCTATTCACTTTGGATACCTCCCCCAATAACCCACTAATTAAAACAAATGTCTTTTGTTCCAAAGATAATAAGACAATATGACTTTCATATTCACAAATTTGGATGTCATAGTTATGTTTATTATCTTTCTGTGCATAACAGACGGCACGGGGTATCTCCTAGTCGGGCTCTGTTGAGTAGAACAATCTTAATTGGATATTCATTGTATATAATTAATTAGAGTTCCATATCACATTGACAACTCGAACATCCACTGGCATTTCTGATCAATGAAAGCTAATTTTGTTTTTTTTTTTTTTTTTTTTCGTCTCGGTAATGGAACTGTGAAGACAATATATATAACATGGATAAACATTTTTGTATTGAATGATAACCGCTTTGTTGTATATAAATTGTTATTCAACTGGGAACAACAATACAAATTAAGATAAATATAAATATATACTAAGTAATAATCTTATGCATAATATAACTGCTCTATGTTATTTGTGGCCTTCTTGTTTATCATCGAGAACATGTATAATTAATTATTAGCAGATAATGCTTATGCAAGTTCATCAACAAATACGCTGCATGTCATAGATAACTTTTAAAATAATAATTAGCATATGCTTCATGAATGTAATTTGACAGAGATCTGTCTAGGAGTAATGAGAATTATAATAAATGTAACTTAAAAACCGTTTTGATATTTGCTTTCTTAGTCTATACAATTTTCATTATCATTATCAACTACAGCTCAACTGCAATATCATTTACAATGCAATGTTAATGAAACAAATTAGATTTGTCGCTGCTAAAGCTCTGTAGCAAAGTAGATATGTTTGTTGGGTCAGAAATCACCGACTGCATGAGAAACGAACTCGAACTGCCGCTCCATGCTTCCATCCGCATCTAGCGTGTCGTCAATAAAGTGCATTTCGACATGCTCCTGAAATGCCTTGAACGAAACTTGGCTGGAGTACAGCTTGCCGCACATGGGGCACGTCTTGTCGATGGCATCAGCCTTCAGCTTTTCCTGGATGAAGTTTATGCGGGGAGCGGGCACGACCGATGTTGAGTGCCCATTGATAGTGTCGAGCACTTGGCTTATTGTGTGCTCATTGTTGCTGTATCGCTTGGGCTCCGTGTTATCTTCAGTCTCCAAACTTTTGTCAGCCATCTCCGGCTTGTTGGCTGCCTTGCGCACACACTCCGGACAGGGATGCATCGCTGTGGCAAGATAAGATAATGAAATTACATTTGATGAATCGAGTATAGATTGCCGACTTACCAATGCGTGCCTCCAATTGTGAAAGGGCGGAATTGAGCTCTTGCTGTTGCTTCATTGCCTCGCGGCGTAGGTCCTGCAACCCCTCCATGCACTGCTTGGCATCGGCATTGGTATCCAGCTCGTTCACAGTGTTGGGGTTGTCCACATTCAGTCCACATGGATAGCCTAGTTCTACCTCGCTACCATCAAATTCGTCCAGTGGAATCTCCTCTAGACTGACCTCTGTTATCATCTTCTGACGCAAGTGCGGATTTGGCGAGTGCTGAGTAAATGTTTTAGAGCGAATAAGATTTTGATTGGCACCATTTGAAACTTTCCCTGCTCCACGAGCGTGTGCAGGTATAGCCACTTCTTCGTCTTTCGATTCTTGTTGCACGTCTTTGGAGATTTTCGACAGATGAGACCAAAGTCTTCGGTTCTCGTTAGACACCATGCTTATTTGATCTTCAAGCTGTTCCTTTTGGCGCTGCAGTTCATCTAATTGTGAGCGTAACGACGAGACATCGTTACTGCAGTCTGTTTTCTCCTGAGCACTGCCATTAGCAGATGACGTCCCAAAAGTGCCCTCGCGTAATCGTTGATTTTCCTCCTCCATGTTAGAAACACGTCGTTGCAATTGTATGCAGCGCTCTTTCATTGTCTGCAATGCCACTTGCAATGCGTAGTTCATTTTGTCAGTGGAATTAGAAGTGGTGCTAGCTAAGGAATTTGTTGAGTTTTTTACTGTTTTGGTCGTGTCCATAGTGAGCCTGTTAACAAACTCTCGTAGCAATCTATTTAAAGAATCTCTAAAATACTATTAGATATCTTTATTGTAGCTTAGCTGTTTTCATTTTCCTCAACTGCAATGACGAATGTATGTTTGTCTATCGATATGGCATATCGATGTGTTCACATTCTTGTGCTGCCAGATTGTTCGAATTTTTGTTTTTCATCAGACAGAAGATTTGAATAACAATATATTTGCACAAATGAGAAATGCCGCAAGAAAACTTGTTTACTTTGAAGACACCCCCTTGTACCTCTCAACATATTAAGAATTTTAATTCATAATTAAAATAGTGATATAATAAATATCGGCAGTAATTAATATCGCTCAAGACAGGGCTGTTAGTGCAAGGCGCTCGACAGCTGTAGTAATGTTGTTATGCGGCAAAACCTTAGTAAATAATTTCTTTAAATATAAGAGAAAAGTGTTTTCAAGCATTTTAGTGAGTAGCCGACGGTGTAATGCGACCACACAGCAACCCAAAATTTTATTCTTTGGCACTGATAATTTTTCACTGCCAAGTTTGAAAAAGTTGCACCTGAACAACTTTGACGTAAGCGTAGTTACCTCCTTCAAGAGTCCCGCGAACTGTGTGCGCAGCTACGCCGAACAGCAAAAGCTTGCCCTCTACCGCTGGCCAATATCGGAGGAGCAATGTGCCGCTTACGAGCTAGGCGTAGTGGTATCGTTTGGACACCTGATACCTTTACATATAATAAACGCGCTCTCCCGCGGCATTATCAATGTTCATGCTAGCTTGCTGCCCCGATGGCGCGGTGCTGCGCCCATTATGTATGCCATAATGGAGGGGGATGCCAAGACTGGCATTACTATAATGAAGATAGCTCCACATCATTTCGACATTGGCCCCGTAAGGAAAACCTCGGCATCAATCCTACTATTTCATTTAACTCACGTGATCCAGCTTTCAGATATTAGCACAACGGGAGATGCCCATTAGAAGTGATATTTATATGCCAGAATTGCATGCTGCCTTGTCGCATTTGGGTGCCGATTTGCTTGTCGACACGGTGACCCACTTGGATGAGAGAGTCTTGAGTGCGTCACCTCAAAACGATGCTGATGCCACTTATGGTAAACGTTTATAAATAAATACATATATCCAAGTAATTCATCAAAATTATATTACAGCACCGAAGATTACGTCAAAGATCACAGAGGTTCGATGGTCACAGCAAACCTCCATCCAGCTGTTTGCCCGGTATCGTGCACTCTATGGATTTAAGAATCTAATTACCTCTTTTCTGGGCAAAACTGTGCAGCTGCTGGAGCTAAAGCCCCTTGAAACGCGATTGCCTGCATCTACAGTCCTAGCCCCCGGTTCCTTTTACTTCCATCGTTTGCGCAAATCGCTTATAATCGGTTGTGCACAAGAAACGCAGCTGGAGGTGCTACAAGTGCGAGTCGAGGGCAAGAAGCCAATGAGCGCTCATGATTTTAACAATGGATTTCTGAGGCAGGCACAAACGTTACAGTTCACGCAAAATAAATTAGTTAATTGTTAACAAATGAAACAGTTTTTATTATTGATAAGAATGCCTCCTAAGCCAGGTTGGACGGCTTAACTTCTTTAGTGTCCGAGGATTGCTGTGTCGACTTTTGCAATAGGTTCTTAGTGAACCACATGGGACGAGGCTTCTTCATTTCAACTATGCGTTTGCCGGTAGCTGCATCCGTCGCTTGATCTGCTGTCTCGCCCTCGTACAAAATGATCACTTCTTGCTCGACAGGCTCCAGCCCTAATTGTGCTTGTATTTTATCCTGCATGAGCTGCGTTTCCTGTCGCACTTTGTCATAGCAGTGAGCTGTTCAAAAAATCATTTATATAACTACGAGTTTGCTATAGGGCCAACACAACTTACGGCACAGAAGGCCCAATTCGTAATCGTGACCGCAGTGTTGACAGGAGCGTAGATTCCTCTTCTCCTTCAGCGGCTTCCACACATACTCCGGATAGCCGAATTTACGGTTTAATCGTTTCTCCACACTGCGCCTGTGCTTTGGCACAGCCCAGAGCATGCCATCGCCAATGAGGTCTTTCAGACTGAAGCTCTGTGATGTGCTGGTGGTTGGACTGCTAGGTTGGTGAACTAAATAGGCCAACGCGGGCGGTGGTCCACCGTGGGGCAAGAAAAGCCGTTCCAAATGATTAACAAAGTTTACAATTGATATAAACAAATTACGAGACATGGTTAAGCTGAAATTGTAGAAGTAGATTTATGTAAATGTAGTGATGGCAGCTACTGTTATCGAGAATTCAATGCGATATATGGCACGCCTATTGGTACATGCGGTAACTAATTTTTGTAATTTGCATAAGCAATGTAGGTAAAATATTTAGAATTCTTTGACAATTATATGTTGGTTATGTTGATGAATCAATATACATTGTGACAGACGTTGATATTATATTTTTCATTTAAAAACTATTGAACTTGTTGTTAGCGATATAATCGATACAATATGTGTGCACGTCAGCTGATTGGCAGCCTACGGTAAGTTGACAGCTCTGGTTTTCCTAGTCGGCGGCTTGCACAGCTGTTATTTCATTATTACGTCAAAACAAAAAGTGTGTGGTGTCGAAATATATAAATGTGTTAAATGAAAGCGAGATAAACATTTAAAGGAGAGCTTAAACGAAAGCTGTATGAAAAGCTATTAGGGTAGCAGGGTAAACGTGAAAGCATGATGCTGATGGTCGCGCAACAGGCGTCTTGACGGACATTGGGCGAAGAGAACTTAAGTGAAGACATTCATCCAAGGTTGATCACAGTGCATCCCAAACTGTTTGATAGACATGCAGTTTTCATCTGCCGCCGAATCTTAAAACCCACCAACGTCAAGTTCAAAATCACTGCGCTCGGGCGTTCTCTTCGGCTGACATTCGTATTTCAACACACGAGCACAGAAACTCACCACGCTCAAAGCGACGACCGCGCGCAGGCGTAGCAAGCTACGTGCGCAGACAGCGGTAAAACGCGGAACACTTCGCTGAAGCTGCTGCAGTTGGACGCAAGCAACGCGCTTTGTCCGTCTCCTCAACAATCTCGTCCCGTCGAAGTTCGCCAATCCGCGTGTGTGCATGTCTGTCACCATATCTCTGCATCCATCTGAGTAACTGTAGCCGTAGTACCTGTAGCTGTAGCTGTGTCTTCTTTTAGCGAATCGAAACCCATGCCTAGAATAATGCTGTTCAACGCCTAACAACAATTTTGTTCACGTTTCATCAAGTTTTGCAGTTTTGCAGTGCAATCGCAACAGCAAGGGCTTGAGTTCACGCTTAACGCTAGGCACTTGTTTTCAGCCGACAAATAGAAAACCCAAATCAACCGAAATCAAAATCAAAACAAACCAAAACAAAATAAAACGATATAAACAAAATGGCCTGCTTAAGTACTTCCGGTCGCGTCGCGTGCGGTTCGCGTAGCCACAAGTTGATCTGTCGCCTATTCCTGAACCACAGCCCGCACAGTCGGCAGAGCAGCAGCCAGCTGCTGACGGGCGACACCACGGCAGGACATCCAAGGGAATACAGAGCAACAACGCCCAATCAGCAGCTGGCTCGCAGCTTTCATGGATTAACTCTCGGCATTAACCAGGATTACCTCAGTCTGCTGGTGAGTAGAAAAAGTGGCGGCAATGACATCAACTGCAACACCCAGCGGCCCCACACTCGGTGGCCCCCAACCCGTTTAGCGGGCATTTAACAAAAGTGCATTGCGCATGCGCGCAGAGTGTTTACCGCTAATGCGGCTGCGTGACTTCGGATTTTTTCTTTCTTTCTCTTTCTCTCTTTCTCTTTCATTTTGTTCGCTTTTCATTTCGCTGCTGCAAAGCCAAAGCCAAAGCCAAAAGAAAATGAAAGTGAAATTGTTGCTTGGCAGTGGCTCTGGCTCTGGCTCTGTCTGTGGCTTGCTTTTTGGCCATTGCTTTTGTGCAGGCAGCGTGAAGAAGCAGAAAGCAAAAGGCCGTCGACAACAGTTGCCAGACATTGAAGTTGTTGCTGCTGCTGCTGTTGCTGCTGCTGCTGTGCATGCAGCGCAGCAATGAGCGCTGCTGCCTCTGCCGCTGTCTGCGTCTCTGCTCCGAAGCCTCTTTTGCTGATTTTGTTTGGCGGAAGCCTTCGTACTCATTTATTTATTGTGTTTATGTTGCACTTTTTTTGGTCTTGTTATTTTTATTTGCAAGTTGAAATATTTTTTCATTTTTATATTTATACACACACACACATACATACATATATACTTATATTTTTTTTTCCTATAATTTCTAATGTTGTCATTCGTTTCATGCCTTTATCTTTTCTCTTTTCTTCTCATTTCGCTGAAAACAGAAATTGTTGTTATGCAACTTCTTTTGCTTTCATATATGCCCATACATATATAATATATATATTTATTTATTATTGTTTATCGCTGCAAAAGTTTAACAGCTGTTTGTGAAGTCTAAGCACGGCACAATGGCTCTGAAACCTCAAACGACCAGCACATTTCAAACTGTGCCTGCAACAAGGGCTCATTCTGTTGCATTCTTTTTATATATATTTTATACCTTTTTAGATTCAAATAGGTTTGTTATATTAGCAAAAAAAAAATGGAAAAAAAATCAATAAAATCATTGGAAAATTCAATGTGAAATGAAACCAGACACCTTGTCGTATACTTGATATTTCGGTTTCCATTCTTTATTGAGCGCGTTGCCTTGAATATGCGCGGACTTAAAACATTTTAACACTGCACAATTAGTGCATAATTGATGCTATTTTCAGTTTATTGTTTTATGGCACGCAATTTTCGCTCGCCTGCGTATGGCCCTGGATGAGAACTTGAGGTTTGGCTTAATGGCTTAATGCCAGTGCACTTTTCGCAGTCCACAATCGTCAGTCCAATGCATTTATGCGGCGCATTGTTAGGGCTATAAAATGCGATGTAAATAGTATGCTTAATAATGTTAACGCCTTTCAAGGTCTCGGCATAAATTAACAATATTTATTTTTGAATCTATGCATACATATGTAATACAAGTGTGCGTGTGTGTGTGTGAATTAAACTGGCCGTGTGCATGTAAGTGTGTGTGTTAGGGTCTCGGTTCGGGCATGTGGTATCAAAGGTAAGAAGGGCAATTGTCTATAAAAATCACATTTCAATGAACTCCTTTGACCCAATGCTAGTTTCAATTGCTAACCAAAACACTAATTTATGAAATGACTCAATATAATTTATTAGAAAAGTGAAACAAACCAAATGAATGCGCAAAGCAAAACTTTGTATGCAGGCGACGTTGTTGGATTATTTATGCATTTTAACTGCTTGAAATTTGGTTAAACCAAATAAAAATTCATTCAACGGCAATTGGATGTACGCTTAGCACACACTCGCATACCTGAGACAGTGATACGTTCATCTAACTCTATCATAGGTAAACAATAAACAAAACGCAAATAGAAAGCGCACGTCGCAGCAGCAGCGGCGCGGCCAGCAGTGGCAGCGGCAATACTAGCCAAAAAAAAAAACAAAAAAACCGCCAACAATAGTCTTCAATAGCAACAACAGTTATATATATACACATATATATATGTATATATGTATATGTGAAACTCACTTGACTTTCATCTTCATTTCATTTGTTTAGCAGCGACGTCAACGTCAGCGTCGCAGTCGCAGTCGCAGTCGCTACCGCCTCTCATCCAAGTTGGCATTGTTTTTGGCCCAAAATTGTATTGAGAGTCGAATACATGAATATACATATCTGCATGGGAATATATGTATGTATGTATGTATGTATGTATGTGTACATACTTATACATTTACATGGTGCAAATAACTGTTCATCTATGAATGCGCAACACAACAACTTGAACTAACGGATTGACTTGAATTGGCCGTTATCATGATCGCCTCGTTTGCCTCGATATGTTTTATTTTCGAAATTACACGACTTAACAAATTTTATGAACTCTGCCTCCGCATGTATTCAATTTCGCTTCACTTTCGTTGCGAGCGCGAGAAATTCGCGCCGCGGGTTTAACGACTGCGTGCGAATTTGATAAGCAGTTTGAACTGTTTGATCAGTATCATGCATGCCCCCAATATTTGCATATTTCCATTTGATGAGCTATAGAGCAAGTCAACAAAAAGATAATAATAATACATGAAATACATAAATATATCGACTTCGTTAGGTCGAGAGCTTCTTTTGTCTGAATCTTAGTTTCGCAATCGGCATTCGGCGCTTGCTGGACCCAAATCCGAATCCGAATCCGAATCTCGATCGCTCGCGAAAGTGAAACCAATTCGACTTGCACGGTATTGGACCTGTTTTTAATTTTATTTTACCATTTGTGTTGATGCTATGTAAATTGTTTTGTTGCTCTTGGATTTTATTGTTTTGTATTTTCGGTTTCATTGTCAAAGATATGTAAATAGATATATGAATGGGAAGTAGACCTAACCCAAAGAATTCTCTGTTGAAATGTAAATTCAAGTTTACACAATTTTGTTAACGAAACTAATTTTGTTAAATGTTATTTTTACATTTAAATAACAACAACAACAATATATATTTAAAATAAATAATAATATACAAAAATAATCTTCTATATTTTTATTTAATTATTCACATTGTAATTTTCAATTTATAGTCTTGAATAGACTAGTTTTATATTCGTATATTCATGTTTGTAAGAATGTATGAATTGTTAATAACGGAATATCAATGAAATGAAACAGGGAATTGAGAATTCAATGATTATGAAGTAAACTTGAACCACTTCAGACAACTTCAAATGACTGTGACTTAAGCAAATTCTTATCCCCACTGTGTACGACTTGCCTTTAGTAACCTTCTCAAACTCGTAGTGCTGCCATCCTTTTAGGATTATGTAACCAGGATACCATACCGCTCTACAATGCTGCTAATATTTAATTTCGATTGCTAAGAATCACCCTCATCAGATTTCCAAGCAATCATTTAGCAAGTATCATTATTCTATGCCTTAAGACCTAATTTATTCAATGATAATCTCTATATGGTTATTGTTAGTTTCTTAATCGGAAACCTCTCTGATCGGCCTAAAAAAGAATTTTATCAAAAACAATATATGTATGTATATACGAACATATTTATTTATAAGAGCATACGAATGGCGGCTAACGATGATGGCATTATGTTTAAAATTTTGGCCAAAAAATATGTACATTAATTTGCGAGCGAATACAAAAAGTATAAATAGTGAAAGAAAATAATAAATACTCTGGCTAAATGGTAACACCAGCCACAACAACAACAACAGCAACAATATCTGTCATATATATATGATGTAGCCATATCGTAAATCTTTGTCTTTGTTACCATGTCTTCATTTTTGTTTTTCGCGCTGGACACTTTCACTGGCAACTGGGGATTGCGAGACGAGCGATTGCCAAAAAGTATTTAAGGAATGCAGCAAAATGTGTGAGAGACGCCGAGAGATGCTGAGCATTCTGCATATTGAATAATATAAAAACTTTGAGAAAAAGACAACTTAAAAAAGAAAGAAAAAAAAAACAAACGATGTAAATCAAACTGAAAATTGAATGATCATTCAGTTTTAGGGTCTAATTGAACGATTGGCAACGTAACGTAGTTCCGATCCCGAGCATGCCTAAAATACAAGCGCAGCCAGCGACGACTTTCATTCACCTCACCTGTGTGCACCTGCTTGTCGTATTTTTGTATTTTTTTTTTTTTTTTTTCTTTGGTATGGGCATGGCTCGGTTGGGTCTGGGCCTGATGGCCGTTTGGTTATTTCGCTTCATTTCTTCGGCTCGTACTTGCTGACCCAATTCCAGAGACGCATGCGTTTCGTGGCTGTAGCTTGTCCTAAACTGGTTTTTGTGGTTGCGGCCCGCTGCCGCATTGATTTGCAGACAAACTGTTAACTGTTAATGATTGCCGTTGCTGTTGCTGTTGTTGTTAACATTTTCGGTTTTCGATTTGAAAGCCAAAGAAGCGCCGCCGCTACAGCGTGAAACTGTTAAAGTTAAAATCAAGTTTGCACCAGCATCGCCAGCCTCAGCAGCAGCAATTGCATAACTGCCCCCAACCCAGCCCAACAGCCTCTCAGTTGGGGAGGCCGATCCCAGCTGTCGCCCCACATTCCATCAATGTCGGTCAACCAGAAATGCCAGCCCAGCATATGCACCACCTGCACAATAAACATAACATGCAAATGTGCCTGACGACATCAACATACTCCAAAGCTGTACATCACATGCTAATTCCTATTTCTGTAAACCATCCTGGAGCAGAGATTTTGATATTTTTTATTTACACTCGGAACCCATTGAAAATGGGGGATCAGGATATGATGGTTTCTTAAATGTTCAAATTTATGTAGCAGGCAGAAGGAGACGTGGTGGACCACAGGAAGTACATATATTCTTGATCACGGTAAAGGGTCGTCTGTTTATATGTATGAACGCGTTGTTCTCAGAACCTATACGAGTTACAGACTTGATATTTTTGGTAGCCCCTTCATGGCTCTGATCGACTTCGATTCAAAAAATCGATAACTATTTTGGCTTTTAGATTTTTGATTAAAATTATATCTCTAACATTTTAAGAGCTGGAACAAATCTTGTATTCAGATTCATGTATATTTTATACAATTTTGCTTTTTGTTATATCTTGAACAACAATTTAAAAAAAACCTTTACATATCAGTTCTACAAAGGGTTTAGGCAATCTCGTAATCGTGCCTATTTTATTTTTGTTCGATAGTTTTTGTCGCTTAAAGCTGGTGCAATTTAGGCAAAAGATTTCACTTAATTTACATCCATAGTTGGTTAATTGTTTTGTTTGCCATGAACCGATCAACAGCATTTCAACATTATCCATTGACTTCCTGCTCAGACAACAACATCGACGACAACAACAACAGCAATAAATATGAAATTATGCAGCAAGTAAATAAAGTTTGCATTAATTTGTGGCACGCGCAGCGATTGCAATTGCTGGTTTATCAATTTCGAATTCGGAAACCCAAATTCCGAATTCCGAGTGCCGAATTTGAAACTTGGTTTTTGGGAGTGTGCATTTGGTTTTTGCTCTCTCGATGCTTTTCGATTTTATATAATTTTCGTTGGCCACAGGATAAACTTGAATTTCAACTGGTTTTCCAAATGTACGCAAATGCGACGTCGGTAACGACTTTAAACTGCTTCTCGGCTTTTAATGCATGTTTTTGGTTTACTTTGCTTTTGCTAAACTATAAATCATATGCGCTCCACTGCTAAATGTCCATAAATTACAATTCTTGAGGTATAAAATTTGTTTTTGTTTCATTTTTTTGACAATTTTTAGGCGTTCGGAAGTGATTTTTCTTCTTTTTTGTTATTTTGGCGAAACCTAGATTTATGCTATAAATAAATGATATATATACATGAAACTATTAGGCTGTCGCCTAGTTTTGCTAGAAAACTAGTTTCGTAGTTGCTTTTTAAATGCAAATAATTCGAGAATGGATCATATGAATATAAATGTGTGTGTGCTGCATAACAATATATTTATTATTTCAAATTTCGAATGGAAGCATCATTAATTCGCTTATTCTAGATTTATTTTCAGTTGTCATATTTGAGGAAGGTGAAGGAAAATACTCTGGTTTAGTTAAAAAATTTCGAATTTGAGAATATGTTTTTATGCAACAACATCTTTGAGGCCATAAGGAAAGATGGATTTTGTTCGTGAATATATCTAGTCACTAGAAGCTGTACCGAACTCTAGCAAACTTTTATATCTTTTTACTGTATTGTCAACTATGATCCATGGCTTGGCTTTTACAAATTTGTAAATTCATCAACTATAGACAGAAATAAATAATTGCTAAAAATTGCATAGAATTTGAGCAACATATTTGACAATCGTAATAATAATTATGATGTATTCCCAGGCTAACTTTTGTTAGTAATTTAAATAGGCATTACCTACATTACGTATATAAAAATAATAGTATTATGAAATACAACCTCAAATGTCTAGTCTAGTCTAACTGGGCATAGCATTGATAATCTTCAGAGTGCATCCACAAATATGCAGAAATATCTTACAAATATCTTTGCCTTCGCTCTTTGCCTTTAGCTTTGGCCTGGCTTGAATGAATTTGCGTGTATTACCTAAGTAGGAGTACTTAGCTTGTGATTAGCTTATTTGTGTCGTCAAAGTACCATGAAGCATATCAATTGCAAAATCTTTTGGCGCCCATTGGTCGTCATTGGGCTTCAATTTGTTTGTTATAGCTGCATTCAGAAGTATTCTCAATTGCTCAATTGCTCAACTGCTCGACTGCTCGACTGCCACACGCAATTTGCCTAGTTACGTGCTCTTAAGACCGAGCCCCAAGCCCTCGCCCCAGCCCACTTGGCATTCATACTCACTTGATTATAGCTGCTTGCTGGCTCTTTGGCTGTTATGTTAACACGCATGTTAACGAGTTCCCTATAGAAGATGATGAAGACAACATTAGGGCAACAGCTGGTATGCCGCTGCTGGCTGTTGGCTGTCGTCAACGACAATCGAAGAAAGAAAGAGAGAGAGTGAGAGAGAAAATGTCACTAAACGAGCATTGAGCGTGATTTATGCAGCCAATTGTCGCCCCGCCTTCGCCTCGTGCACTCCTTCACTGCTAAGCAACTCACTCGGCCTTTTGATTATGTCAGCAACGTCTACAGCGGCGACGACGACGGCGACGCCGGAGACGCCGGAGCTGACGATGACGACAAAAAGGGAAAGTCCAAAGTGTCGCTTGGACTCTTGGCTTCGGCTTTGGCTTTGGTTTCGACCACTTCTTGTTGGCCATGTTTAACCTCAACCAAAATGCTGCTTCACTTTCTTGGCTGCTTTTAGCCAATACATTACAGTGGTATCAATTCGATGTTGTGTTTATTGCTGAGAGCTTCCGCTTCTGCTTCCCGTTGGCTACTCACCGTTATATCCGATCAGCTGTGCAGCAAACTAATTATACAAATGTTTCCCTTATCAGAACGAAACAATTCCATTTAATGAGGAATTTTTTTAAAACTTTTAAATTATAAATTTATTTTAAGTTAGTAAATAAAACTATTTTAAGAATTAAAGTCAAATTGCCACACTAAATAAATGTAAAAAATTTAAGTTTGGCTTGAAGAACTGAAATTAAAGAGCATAAAAGCATTAAACATCATCATTAAATATTTTTTTAATAATATATAATGGATTCACTGTATGTACAATATGTTTCAATTGACTTTACGCATATAATAAATACATAAATACATAAATAAACAAATAAATAAATACATAAATATTTATATTCTAACTAATAGAGCGGAAAACCGAAACTTGATGGTTTCAATCATCGACTATATTAATCTAATCGTAAAATATTTATATTTAGTTTTAATGCTGACTGATCAGAAAAAAATAAACAGAAAGATAAAGGTGTATACTCAACTTGTTATTAGTATTACCAACTTAGAAGAGTTTTTTCAGTTGATAGAACAAATCAATATAAAACTAAATTCCTCGATCTATCGTAAAAATGCATGTCCATCGATACTACTAACTCATTTATGGTGTTATAATATCAGCAGACATTTCATGATAGACGAGTTATCTCCTGTTATATTTTTGGAGTGTAATCGGTATATCGCTTAAAAACATTCTAAAAAAAAATTAAACAATTTATAGCTGCTCAATTTATGAAATTTATATTTTTTATTTCCTACCCAAAAAAAAAAAAAAAAACCGAATAAGAAATAAATATGAAATATTAAACGTAAATAAGCAATATGAAATTAGATATATGATTATATACTTTATATAATAGAATTTTTATGTTTGGCACGCGTACAATTCGACAATGTGTGAACATAATTTTAGATGGAATTAAAGTCACATCTTGGCAATTTCGGCACTTCAGCTATTTGATTAATGTGCACTTAAGGCTGAAGGACAGCGAAACATTAATTATAAATACCAAGTCCCTAATTGCAAAAGGAGCAGTGCTTCCACACAGACTCTGTACAGCCTCAAACAATTAACAATTAACTCTTGGCTCAAAAGGTAGTTGAATAGACCAGCTGTAGATGATGGCGGCAATGGCTGACATGATGCAGTCGAGCTGGCCTGGCAATAGAGCAATCAATAACTAATCATAAACAAAATGTTGCAATTGCCTGTCAGGCTGTCAGTCAAACGTGTGCCCAATCAAAATTACATCAATCAGCGCATTTGTGAGCGACTCTTGTCAGCTACTTGAAAAACTTTACAAAAAAAAAAAGGTCTCTTTTTTTATTTCTCCGTTTTTCTGCTTTATATTAATTTCTTTGATCGTCTCTTGTAGCTTTGCACATTTCAATTGCGGCGATTCGATTCGGTTTCATCTTCAACTGCTATCGAGCGTAGTCCGCTCCAAAATCGGCTGGATTATGACGTGGGAGCGCCCCGAGGCCCCAGAGTCATAATTTCAACTACGTCCACTTATGCACACTTTGTGTCGTTTGCTTTGTTGCCCCGGCCGAGCCCCTCTCTGCAGAGCTCTGTGGCGTGCGGCTGCCTCTCAATTTGCGTTTCACGCATCGCTTTTTAAGTGCTGCAAATGTTTCCAAACATTGCGCATATTTCGCATATATTTGATTTTCGCAACAATTAAAGAAATTGCTTTAATCTTACGCGTCTGTGTGAAAACCTTAAATTGAAAATTGCAAAAAAAAATAAAATAAAAATAAATAAAAATGATTTGTTAAAGTGATTTAAAGCTGAAGCTGAATCATCATTCACTTTAATGGCACTGACAATAATTGTTGCCCGAAAAGTGTTGCCATTGATAGATATATATTTCTGTTGGCGTTAGCTCTATCACTATAATTCAAGTTTCTATAAATATTTACTTTCTTGTGGAAGAGTTAAAAGAAAAGTTCCTAAAAAGCATGAATTATGCATTCTAATTAAATTGATTTATGGACTTCAACTTCTTTTTTAATCTCTACCAACTATTTAAAAAAAAATCTTTTGACTTGCCAACAGCAGACTCAGCTATTAATTAGTCTTCTTTCTTTCTTATTTGCTTATTCCTATCAATCATTTAATTTACATAGATTTAACATATCTTACGGTTATGAAAAAAAAAAACGTATTTTAACAGCTCAAAATCAAGATTTTGATTTATTTGATTTGAAAATGATATAAAATAATGAAATCAGTAAATCAGACATATATATTTCATATCAGCAGAAGCGATATATGTATATGGTTTCCCGTATTTTCGTAGTCCGAACGAAGTAAGCGGTCCGAGCAAATTTCAAAGTCTCCCAAGAAGCAAACACTTAAAGTTAAGGGTGTAAAAAAATTTGTTCTAGTCAAAATTTGTCAAGTCTGTGTGTTATAAAAATGTAATATTACCTCCAGTATGCTACCTTTTCTAATTTACTTCCTTCAGTTGTTTCACGCTATGTTGAAGATATGTTAAGCAATATCCTTCGTTATATACGAATTATTATACGAATTAATAGCCATTAATGCTATTGATGTGCGTAAAAGCTTTAGTATTCTAAATTTGATTAACTCTAAATTGTAAGAAATATATATGTGTATGTTTATTAATATAGAAATCTAATCCCCTAACAGCCAAGTGCCTTAACTATAGTTAGCATTAAATTTAATTATACCAAACTCTTAATAATAAATAATATATATGAGATATTATATAATAATTATGCTATAATTGTTATAATTTCAATAGAATATATTAAATTGAAATTAAGTTGTTAGAGCGTTAAATGAAAAACTCTCCACATTTGCCGAATTCAAGATCGAAACTGAACTCTTTATTGCTTAAAATCCTAGTTCTTATATACCTAACAGAGACTCTTAAAACTACTTCCAGTCTCTGGAAGGGTGCATTTTCTCACACAAACAAGTGCACAGATGTTTACTTACATTTTCATGAACGTTTTCCGAAATTTGTAACTGGTTTATATCCATTTATACTTTATAAGAAGTTGCTTTTCAGCAATTCCTCTTTTTTCGAGCTATCTTCAAATGAAATATATATATTTATATATTTTATATATGTATATATTTGTTATTGTTAATAATTACTAATCTTGTTTAGAAGTTTGTTCTAGAAATTCTTTTTGAAAAATAGATCTGAAAATTCATACCTATATTTATATATAATATAAGCAACAAGTTGTTAGACCATTTTCTAATCATTATTATACCATTAATATTTATTATTTTAATATTTTTACTATTATACCATTATGCACATTTATTTCTCTTCGATTATGTAAACAACGCATCAGCCAAAGTCAGTCAAAGTCCTCTGCTTGCCGTTGGCAGCCAAGTGCAACGATAATTGTGTTTCCTACAATTGTTGCTGTTGTTGCTGTAGTTGTTGCTGCAGTTGTTGTTGTCTGCAACACGCAATGCCAAAAACCAGTTGCAGTTGTAAACTTGCCGATCTGAGTCGTTAAGCGTTGAGGCTGAAAACTAATTATGTTATTGGCAGTGTCAAGAATTCTGTGGAAATTCCCAATGCGGACTCGGAGACGTCTGTGACAAGCTCATTACCAAATACCCGAGACATGCATAACCATATGATATCCGCAAATATTTTGGACACCTATTTATTTATTCATTTTCTTGACGGTCTGCTTTGCTCGTTGGCTGGTTGGCTGCCTGGCTGGCTAGCTGGCTAGCTGGAAGGCGAGCTGGCCGTTTGGTCATTGGCCAGTGACCATAAAAACCATTTAAAAAATTTATAAATCATTCAACGTAGTTTGCGAACGCAAAAGTGGCCACAATTAAATGCATTTTTGCACGTTTGTTAACCTGAAAGAAATGAAAAGCAAAAGAAAAGAAATGATTGTTTTTTTTTTTTTTTTATTATTTGATTTGTTTACATGTGTGTGTGTGTGTGTGTGTGCGTGTATTGAAGTAGCTAGCTTTGTACTAATTTTAATTTAACGCACATATTGAAAATGAAACTTTTCACGAGCTGAATTTAATTGGCTTTTTAAATTTGATGCGTCGATGTTGTAACACTCGAGTCAAGTTTGGATCGCTTTCTACTCCAAAGCCGCTAAACTTCGAAAATATTTATGACACATGCACAACTATCTGTGTATGAGTGTGTGTGTGTGTTTGTGTCTGCGGACTCTTACTTAATATGAAACTGGGTCATTACAGGCCCAATGCGAGCGAGATCTTTTGAATGAACGAACACAAAGGCAAGTGATGGTCAATATTTATTTATGCACACACACACACACATGTACGAAAAACAATATATATGTATATTTAGTGTTTTCCTTTTGTATTTTACAACGTCAATGAGAAGCCATCATCGTCGATCGAACCAGTTGATGCGCCGTGCTGGTCCACACGTGCACCAAAGACTATCAATTATGATAATGTTTATGAAGCTCTCAAGATGGGTGCTGCCAAGGGCGATAAACTTTATGGCCAATGCTGATGGCCTTTGGGCTGTAAGTTGTTAGCTGTTAGCTGGCTGCTACCCGATGGCAGGATCGGATCTGCATGCAACTGGGTCAGCGTGCGTAACAGCCACGCCCAGCAACAGCCAAAGCACATCAAATCGCATAACCTAACACAAATATTTGCTGCTCAATTGGCTCTGCCTCCGTTCATCAGTCGCCGTAGCAGCAGCAGAAGCAGCGAAGCAGCAGCTGCAGCAACTTTGCGCGCTTTGTTGACAGCTGGAAACATAAAATTTACATGTTATCGTGTTTACATGCGCACCGCTTTTATTGACAGACTGTACGTCTGACTGGCAAATACAAGAAGCAAACACGCACACACACACACATACACATACACAGTCATAGATGAGCGATGTACATACAAATGAGACTGTTGCATAATCCCATTCCAAAGGAAGCAAAGCTCACGATCAATAAGTGAAGTAGTGCTCCGATAATATGAAGAAATATAATATAATATTTATTTTTTATTTTATTTTTATTTATTACGTTTTTGTCAACTTTTAAGATGAATTATATTTGTATTACTAGTGATAATAATTTTATTATATTTATATAAATATAAATAATTTAATGCATAATATTACAAGATTCGAGAGGATGTTCTATGCGAGTTACATACCTCTTTAGTAATTTAGATATAGTTCAGATAGAGATATGATCTGATAAAAAATTAATATCTGTGTAAAAGAAATATTCTACAATTATAGAGAGTGCGATACAAATTTTACATAACCTAATAAGAATACATATGGTTCCGAAATGTTAATAATTGAAGAGATCTCTTTGATAAACATTAAAAATAATCTTATAAGAATAAATGACTGTTAGAAATATTTTGTATAAAAAAGAAAAAAAAAAAAAAAATAATACTATGTGTATATATTCTTAGAAGACTTGAATCTCAGTTTATTAGAATTAATCACAATTAGATATATCTCTTATAATAAGAAGAGTTTAAATATATTACGTGTTTATATAATCTCATAAATATTGAACTTCAGCTTGTAAGAAATAATTATACAGATCTTTTATAATGGGGAGAACATGTTTATAATATTCTACAAATTGAATCGAAGCTTAAAACAATTAATCACAGTTCAGACTAGCTGTAGGAGCATACAAGTACCTAAATAAGAGGCAGCTCTCATTGCTTACAATTGTAATTAGAATGTTAAACAAATATGTTAGGTATTGTAATTCTCAGAAGATTCTAAGTATGTCTTGTTTGTAACTATGAGCTATTGCACAACAGGGAATAGATAAATACATACAAATACTGATTATGCATGTACATACTTAATGAAATGTCTTTTGATCGAGAAAGAATGGTGAATCCCAAGTTAACTAAAATCAAAATGGGCAAAGAATATAAAATAGAAACAAATAGCAAATAAATTTGTTTGTTTTCCAACCCGAATATCAATTTTAGAAGGAACTCTTGAAGATGTAACAAGTCTCTTATTTGTATATTATTCTTGCTCTCTAAACTAGAAAACGAAATTCAATAAAATTCGTATTGGTATTGATATAGGAATTTTCGAGGAATGATTCAAGCTTTCGGCACTGTGAAACGAGTTGGAACTGCTGTTCTGGGCTATATTACGTTACGTGAACAATATTATGCTTCTTCCTTTTATATTTATTCACACAAACAAACAGACCGAAAAGCAGGTCTAGACCGGCTTGATCATTCATCCTTATCAAGAATATATCAATGAGGTCATCCTTTCCTTTCTCATGCTTGTTAAATACGTTTAACAGAATCAATATGAATTCGTATTGTCCATGGCCTCAGGGTATGACAATCGTGTGAAGCATTTTGTTTTCTCTTTTTCTTCAAACAGGTCTACACCGACTCGATTATTCATCCTTATCAAAAATACTTTAACGAGGTCGCCTTCTCATGCTTGTTAAATACAATTAACTGAATCAATATGAACTCGCATTGACAGAGTCTGCAGAGTAGCCACACTTTACTCTTTTTTCTCCATTTCTTCTTTCATATAATTGTTTAAACCTGATTAAGAAGTGAAGACTAAAGGATTCCTGCATATCTCCTATCTCCTGCAGTTTGCCAAATTCGGTTTCATTCTGCGTTGATTTTGTATTGCAGCTGATTTGTTTTGATTAAATTTATGACTCTAATTTGAGGCAGTCGACAAGGTTAGAGTTCGAGAGCCGTACTGGGAGTGTGGGCGTTAAATAATAAAAATTTAATTTTTTGGCGATTTGATGGCGCAATTTTCCAGTTATTAAACTTGAAGCTGTCGTCTATTTTAAAGTGTCAGAAAAAAAAAAACGAAATTTAGCTCGTGCTGCCGCCACTTGGCTTGGGGCAGCAACAAAAACTCGTTAGTGCTACTCGCTACCGTCAGCAATTGAAAGTTGTTAAGTGACTCAAAAACAATTTTTTTTACTATTTGTATTCGTGTGCAGCATGATTTCTTGCCACAGGCTGCGAGAGTTATGGCCGTTTACCCCAGCGCTTGTTTACTCCTCTAATTTTCACACTTTATTCATAATTGTTGCAATTATGGAGAATTCTCTAGCGTATTCTAATGTCTGTTCTTTTTTGTGTCTCTTTTAACCTAACAGCAAACCTCACACAGCTGCAGCCAGCCGCCAAATCTTCGCTCACACAGCTCCGTGCACACACAGCAGCCGGCTGGACCCGTGAGAGAAATACAAATTGATCCATATATAATACTCGATGATGAGCTCAAGTACTTCTACGATGATGTACGAGATGTAAGTAGAGTTTTTACATTTGCCGCAAATGTAATGGCATGGGGTTTTCCTTCATATATTTTACGAAAATAACTTTAGAGAATTTTTAATTTATTTTTAAGTAAATATTTTTCCGTCTGCTAAACCTACATATGCTTAAATATATTAATATATATATATATATACATATGTATATATGTATATGGAAACAAATTAGTAATATATTAAATTACATTAGGTGAGATACTCCGAAATTCACCTAATTTGTTATTTGTCTAGAATTAGAGCCCAGCAGCAAATGCGTCACATTGTCAAGTCAGGGTATTTTCCATATTTCAAGAATTTTTCTATACCTTATAGCTGTTGACACTTGAGTGTAAATAAAAGTACATTGATTCGATAAGGTGATCTGACAGAAATTTTATTTTCATTATAGAGAATTAGTTTTTTACTACATTTACTGTAATCCCTGTGTTAAGAAATAATCAAAAATAAATTAATTTAATATTAGATCAAGTCAAGTTTTACGGTCTTTAACCTTTAACTGAATTGTTAAAATAAATAACAATATTTCCTTTTGGAAAATTTATAAAACTAATTGATCAAAAACAGAATTGATTAGTCTATTTCAATTTGCTAATTTGATATAGCTCGGTTCAGATATACATATATGAAAATATATATCAATGATTTCATAAATACAACTGATATTAAACAACAAGTTATTTTCAATCTATCTAAATAAGTCTACACATAAATACAGGGTATACGAAAAGTCAGCACACATCATCTATGTATATTCGAAAAGCCTGCTAGACTCTATCGACTTTTTGCTAATTATTGTCGCAGCTAAAAATAGTTTCCTAACACAATTTGTCTATCGATCTATCAATTGTTTGCAGTTACTGCAGTCGGGCACGTCACAGCCGGAGCTGGATACCATTGCATGCTACTATTTCGACGGGCAGGGGAAGGCGCTGCGTCCCATGGTGACCATGTTGATGGCCAAGGCACTGAATTATCATCTGAACAACGAGTCACAGTAAGTTGGTTTGGCTGTGGCACACTTTTGTTGAGCAGTGTAGTGATTAGCGGGCCTTTGCGAAATGTGCGCGTTCTCCGCTGTCGTCTATGAACAACAATTAAAGCCAAATTATAACAACCTACATACTTATTAAACATTCATATTTACCCATTGACGTACCCTTGACAGCCAATTAGTACACAAGCAACGACAGATAGCCCTCTTCTCCGAGATGGTGCACTCGGCCAGCTTAGTCCATGACGATGTCATCGATCAGTCGGACTTTCGGCGCGGCAAGCCTAGCGTCAATGCTCTGTGGAATCACAAAAAGGTAAGCCATTACTTCAAATACAAATTGTTGCTGTTGTTGTTGTTGTCGCTGTTGGCCAAATGCCAAGCGCGAAATACCAAACACCAAAATGCCAGCCAGCTGACATGAATTGCTTGACCAACTGATTTCACGCCTCTGCAACTCTGTCAATATAGTAAAACGAATTAAATCGCTTTAAAACTTTGTCAGCAGGTTGCATCATTTGAAAAGCCCAACAGCGAAAAACTCTCATTAATGAGCCGCGCTTTTCCGTTATCTCTTCAAGTTTTCAAATTAGTTTGATTCATCTCAAGACCTCAGCTCAAAAGCATCGATCCGAATAAATAATTAACATTTTGTGTGTTGATTTAATCGACTGCTTTGTACCACCAAAGGTGGCGTTTGTCGAAATCGTTAACTGCACATTTGTCCATATATTGTCTTTATATATAACGCTCGATTTCCATCTTTGGCATTGTCTTTACAGGTCACAATGGCTGGTGATTACATTTTGTCGATTGCCTCGATTATGATATCGCGCCTGCGCAGCGATGATGTGACGATCGTCTTGAGTCAGGTAAGTTTCACACACGTTCCTTTAGTTCGTCTAACATTGGGCCAATTTGAATTGTATATGAAAAAGAGAAGAAGAAGAAAACATAAATATAAATTTAAAGAAGTTATATCCATTCATATTGTAATTATATTCAAATATATTTTGAACTGTTGTTTAGCTTATATTAAAAGAAGCCTATATCAAATTTTAATCAGTTATAATCAATTATATATAGCTGTGTTCGTGAAAATGTGTGATTGAAAACTATTCGATACGCATATTTAGATTAGCATATTTTTGATAAATTTAAAAATGTTTTTTAACATTTTATTGGTTAAAAAAGAAAAACTAGCCCAATTTAGCACTTTATTAAAATATTAATGGCAGCTGAAAAGATTACTTGAATGTTTTACATATACATATTTATTGCTAATTGTAAGTTCATTAATATTTATTACGCCTTGACTACTATTTTTTTGGACACAGTTCTATATGAATTATCGAATATAAGACGTTGTGGACGGGGATACCCGTCCTTGAGTTATTTAAATGATCTTAAATTTTAGTTAACACAGATATAAATGCATATAAATACAAATTTGTTAATCAATCCAATGAATAACAGAAAAGTTTCAATCAAACTTGTTCAATCATTTCGTGGTTTATACAAATCTCATTCATCAATTGTTTCTCGTTATGTTTGTCTGTCAGCCGTCCTTTTAACGATCTTACTCCATCTTTTATTGACAGCAGTTTTATAGCAAATTTGGAATATATTAAGCACAAGTTTATGGCTATGCAGATGCCACTCTCTCTTTCTGCGACCTTGCAAACTAGATTATTGATTTAAAACTATTGTTATATGGGGACGCTTCTTGTTGCTCAACAAGTCTTTATTGTTATAGTCAATATTAACTATAGACTATTAATATATATATTCTGCAAGTATGCTAATCTGCGGGCGAGAATCCGGTATAAAAAAGTCCCGAACTCGTGGAATTTACAGAGTCCAATACAGTGTTGGATTTCACACTCGCTTCGAGCAAACTAAACAAAAAGAGTGAAAAGAAAATAACTAAGAACGGGTATAACCGACTGCATAGCACTCGTTCCTGATACAACAAAATAAAATTGATTAAGAAACCCAACTGGGATCATCATATCAATCTTCAATATTTTAGGATTCATTTCTGTGTAACTGTGCTTATACCAAACACACAATTTTATGTTCATGTTACTTATGTCTTTAGTGCTGCATAACTAATATACTTTATTCACTTCACGAGCGAGTATTAAAACTGGCAAAAAGTCGGCAGGTAAACAGTTTTAAATTAAGAAAGTTGTTCCCATCGTCCAGCACTTCTTTGTTTCCATGGGCGAAAACCTGTTCAGCTTACGGCCACAAATCACAGGGACTGTTCGGCTTTACTTCCTGTAACCCTGGAATAGTTTGAGGCAAAGGCGAAGGGCACCCAATCGCGAGTTCATCGCTGCCTTCACTTTTTGCAATTTACATTCATATTCACGCTCCATGCAGACAAGTTTTAACGGATATCTAGCCGTTGTATATAGGAAGTGAGTTGCCTCATCGGTCCTAGTAATTGCCATGCGCTCCCCGCCTTTTTTACATTGCCAAGATTCCAGATGTATGACAATCACTTCTCAAACACAAATCACTCTCGCATCGTGATTTCTATGAACTTCAAATTAGTCAGCTGACAATTTCACTTTCAGACGCGAGAGTGAAATTGGAGCTGGCCTTAGTGTGCCACCTCGGTAAAATGAATCGTCTCTTATACAATCGAGCGGCGAGCTAATAACCAACGTAAACAAAAAACCGTGCTCAGTTTGGCCTCAAATGTTCGGTAATCATTCACACCATATACCCTGTACATTTAGAATCAAGTTAAATGGAACTTGTATATCTGATGTATCTGTAATCGGTGAAGAAGTTCCTAGAGTACAGTGGCTTACACACTTCTGTTGCGAATTTTTAATTTTAGGTAAACATTTCGGGGTCGTAAGATGACAACGACTTGCATGTGTCACGGGTATTTTTTAGTCGTACATATTGCAAAGTTTTTTATTCGGGTTTTTTGCTTTGTGATCACAATTTTCAAAGATGATGAGATCAAAAGCAGATATATCTGATCTGTTGGCAACGAGGGAGCGGCTAGAGATATTTACAAAAAATATCAAATGCCGAAATGTCTACCAAAAGCATGCATAAAAGTATCGTATATTAGCATATTAAATAGTTGAACCCATCGAAGACGTTTCACAATATTAAGCATACGCGGCGTTGGTCAAACACAAAACCAGTTCTTAACTTAGACTTCGACGTATTCAAACGCAGGCCCTGGCTTGATGGGAGATTATTTAATGACAATTAAGAAAAAATTGAAATGAATGAACGAAAAAGAAGCTCCTACAGATTATCATATAATACACATTATTTTACATACTATGGACAGACAGATTGATAAGTCTTTATGTCAAGAAACGTGAGATGAAAACTATTTATGGCTAGCTTGTTAATTACTACTATCTATTTCCATCTGTATCTGTATCTGTATCTGTATCTGTATCTGTGTCTGTATCCGTGTATCTGTATCTGTATCTGTATCTGTATCTGTATCTGTATCTGTATCTGTATCTGTATCTGTATCTGTATCTGTATCTGTATCTGTATCTGTATCTGTATCTGTATCTGTATCTGTATCTGTATCTGTATCTGTATCTGTATCTGTATCTGTATCTGTATCTGTATCTGTATCTGTATCTGTATCTGTATCTGTATCTGTATCTGTATCTGTATCTGTATCTGTATCTGTATCTGTATCTGTATCTGTATCTGTATCTGTATCTGTATCTGTATCTGTATTTGTATCTGTATCTGTATCTGTATCTGTATCTGTATCCATGTATCTGTATCTGTATCTGTATCTGTATCTGTATCTGTATCTGTATCTGTATCTGTATCTGTATCCGTGTATCTGCATTTGTATCTGTATCTGTATCCGTGTATCTGTATCTGTATCTGTATCTGTATCTGTATCTGTATCTGTATCTGTATCTGTATCTGTATCTGTATCTGTATCTGTATCTGTATCTGTATCTGTATCTGTATCTGTATCTGTATCTGTATATGTATATGTATCTGTATCTGTATCTGTATTTGTATCTGTATCTGTATCTGTATCTGTATCCATGTATCTGTATCTGTATCTGTATCTGTATCTGTATCTGTATCTGTATCTGTATCTGTATCTGTATCTGTATCTGTATCTGTATCTGTATCTGTATCTGTATCTGTATCTGTATCTGTATCTGTATCTGTATCTGTATCTGTATCTGTATCTGTATCTGTATCTGTATCTGTATCTGTATCTGTATCTGTATCTGTATCTGTATCTGTATCTGTATCTGTATCTGTATCTGTATCTGTATCTGTATCCATGTATCTGTATCTGTATCTGTATCTGTATCTGTATCTGTATCTGTATCTGTATCTGTATCTGTATCTGTATCTGTATCTGTATCCATGTATCTGTATCTGTATCTGTATCTGTATCTGTATCTGTATCTGTATCTGTATCTGTATCTGTATCTGTATCTGTATCTGTATCTGTATCTGTATCTTTATCTGTATCCATGTATCTGTATCTGTATCTGTATACATGTATCTGTATACATGTATCTGTATCTGTATCTGTATCTGTATCTGTATCTGTATCTTGAAGACGATATCCCAATTATATACAAAATTCCTAAAGCACTAATTCAGAAGTTCCCAATGTTCCCAAGACCTGAACAAGTATTCTGGCATCAGACGACTAAAATATTCTGATTCTATTAACCTATCCAATCGTTATATAACAATATATACAATATGAATATAAGCTGGATTATCAGTTGATTTAGTATAGTTATTCTTATTTGGTTTTCTGTTTTTGCTACTCAGTTAAAGATTTCTTACCTCTCTAAGCAGTATGTTTGGCCTGTTTAGCATTTTCTTTCATCTACGACGACATCATTTTTCGAGTTTCATTTGATATGCTGAACACGCGTCTGAATAATTTCGACGGCTTCAAAGACGTTGACAGCATTATATTATTGGTGGCTGTCCCGCCCGAAATTAGAATTTATTGCTCTTTCTATATAGTGGGTTAAACCTGTCCGTTATTGAAATAGATTCTTTGTGTACACGTTTAGATATGGCGGCTACCATAAAACAATTTTAAAGACTAACACTAAAATATGTGTTTGACTAAGTGTAAGTGTGTTTGCCTTGACTGAACATAATCTAAGGTGCGAAAGTACAGTCCCACATTAGCAAAAACATAAAGCCTGATGCTAGCTCGATGGCTCAATGGTTTTATTTAACATATACATTTATATTATTTCAATTCCTGCCTTGAAATACATAGTAAAGTTTCAGCAGCTTTTGTACTAGTCTCTAATATACATAGTTTTTAAATTGCATTTTTTTCCGCTCTTTCAATGACATTCAAACAACAAAAGCCTGTTCACAATGGCATTTGTGGAAATATGTTTTATTGAAACTGATTTCGAATCAAATCAAATCAAAGTTTTGCACTCATTTTGTGGTTAAATGAAAAATGTTGTCAGCAAATGCTTAAAAGGCTTCAGCAGCAATTTGTTGGACTTTTATTGTTGTTGTTGCTGCTGCTATTGTTGTCAATGGCAATATTTTTTTAGTGTTTTTTTTTTTTTTTTTTTTTGGTACGCACCAGTCGCACTTATTTCGGCCGCATGTGTTAATTAGTTAACATTGAAAGCCAACATGTTGTTTTACTTCTAAGGCAAACTCTAAAGATAAAATAAAAAATCGAACAAAAACGAACGCAAAGTGTGCATAAACCGAAGTCAATTGGCTGGGACTTGGCCAAGCTACTATGGCCGTATCAGAGCCCGAGCTATGTCACCTTGGTCTCCTTAACGAACAACAACAACAACATCAACTACAACTGGCGAATCAGCGCCCACATCGCTATGCAGCTACATGAATCTGTCAATGCTATAGATCTGTGTGAAATATGGAATCAGATACAGATACAGATACAGATACCGATAAAGATAGACGACATTATAATACTAGCCTGGCGCGTGTTTGCCCAATATTTTGACAACTGACTGCGAAATGGCCAAAAGTGAATGAATGAATGGAAATACTTATGCGCGTATCGCAGATGGCAAACAAAATCTTAAAATTAAGCGAAGGGCGCGCCAACATTTCTTGTGCAAATAAAAATGGCAGCTATGCTGCGAGGGTTATTTACTACGTAGTGAACTGTCTAAACATATATCTATAGCATGTCTTCTAATATCCTATGGATTCTTAAGATGATATAGAATTTTCTTAATTTTTCGTCTAGTTACTATAATCAATTTATTTTAACATGTGCTGAAACAAATTTATCTCATTATATAATTTATGACAATACATTAACTCTACTCATATTTTCAAAGCTTAAATGGTTGTGTGTATAAGATCTTCAGAATGTAACACCTTAGCTAATAATTAAAAATATATTATATATATATATGTAATAATTAAAAATATATTATATATTTGCTTTATGCTTAGACTATGTTTAGCTTAGATCTAAATAAATTTTAAAATAAGAGGATACCTATCTTAGATAGAATTGCAGTAGATATAGTTGCTGAAATTGAATTTCTAATGTAAACCTGATATCTAAATAGATAGATGTACAGTTGACTTCTAAGTATGCTATGGAAATCAGAGGATCTCAGAGGATCGAGTTAGAATGAAAATAGTTGCTGAAGATGAATTTATAATGTAAGCCAGGTATCAAATAGATAAATATATGAAATTGGAATCAGAGAATCTCAGATCGAAATGTATTAGATATACGTGCTGAAGCTTAACTCATAATTTAAATTAGCCAACTAGGTAGATAGGATGCATGTATTCTTGCAACGTCGTGAGCTGCCCTCGCATGAGCATCTCAATGTTCATTCATTTATCTTTGGCGTGGCAACATCCATCCTGTTGAGCGACAGCCCAGACTCTCAATGAAACTGTATTTGCTTAGATCGTTTGGCACATCTGTGTTTGCCCTTTGCATTTGAACAGTAAGCAGTCAGCCATGCGGAAGTTGTCCGCAAATGTCTGTGTACATACGAGTCTATGTAAATTGCAAAAATAGCCCCGCTTGGCAAAGCTCAGCAAAATTCACAATTATTGTTTTCTATTCATGTGATTCAGAAAACTATTTAGTTTTTATTTCAGTGTTTACCAACTGAGGCAGAGTGTATTTGCTTGCAAGGTAGTCAGTCAATAAAGAGGGGGATAGGCTTACGTCTCTGCTATATTGATTCAAACTCGGTTAGAACTAAACAATTTACCTGTGATTGCTTTCAGATTTTAACCGACCTGGTTCAAGGAGAATTCATGCAGCTGGGCTCGAGGGAAACGGAGAACGAGCGCTTCGCGCACTATCTGACCAAGACGTACAGGAAGACCGCATCGCTGATTGCCAACGCGTTGAAGGCGGTGAGTAAGCCCGGCAATCAACATGCAACTCGAATCGCCATGGCAATTGCATTTCAAATTGCAGTTGCATCTGCAGTCGCAATAGCAAATAGCAAACAAATCGATTTGGCCGACTGCGTTTGTCATTGTGCCCATTTGGGTTGTCGATGGCTGTGGATTGGAGTTGATTGGCCGGCGACTGACTTTGAAATATTTGCTTTGAATTATCGGTTTCAATTTGGGTTTTGATATTTCGCAGACCGCCGTTATCGCCCAGGCCGATGATAATGTTGCGGAGGTGGCATTTCAATACGGACGCAATATTGGGCTCGCCTTCCAGCTGGTGGACGACATGCTGGACTTCGTCTCCTCCACAGAGCAAATGGGCAAGCCGACGGCAGCTGACTTGAAACTGGGCCTGGCCACGGCGCCGGTTCTCTTTGCATGCGAAAAGGTGAGCCGTCGACCGACTTCCTTATTGCTCTGACAACAGCCTGGCTGACTACGAAGTAGATGATTTTAAATCAACAAGCTGAAGCAACGGCCGGTGGCTGCCCTGTCTATGTGCATTTCCCACTCGGTCGACCTGTTGTCCGCCCGATGATATCATGCGGCGAGCTGAGAGTGTCGCATCGCGTGCCATGAAATGCGTTTGTATGGCGTTTTCGAGTCAGCTTAATATGCAAAGCGTGGTAAACGCGCACGTGCAGTGCGTTCAAAGCAGCCGCTAATCAGTGACGATCACTCAACAGCTTAGTTGGCCAGTTAAAAAGTAAAAACTAGCCATATCCATGCGTATCATGGGGCCATAGAGACGGGCTAATGCAAATGTGTCTGGCAGTGGCATGCGCATTGGCATGCGAGCCTCAAAACTATTTGCGAGGGTGGCGCTCGGCCGATTACTAAAGCTCCAATAATAATGGCTTATTTCATTTCGAATTTCGTGTTTCCCCATTTGTTTCGGTTTCAGTATCCCGAGCTCAATCCGATGGTGATGCGTCGCTTCAGCGAACCGGGCGATGTGGAGCGGGCCTTTGAGTTGGTACACAAATCGCATGGACTCGAACAGACGCGCTTCCTGGCCAAGAAGCACTGCAACGAAGCGATACGGCTGGCACAGGAGCTGACGGAGTCGCCCTACCAGAAGGGCCTCCAAGTCGTTGCCGACTTAGTCATCAATCGCATGAAGTAGAGTCCATCAGACATCTATACAAATTAATATATATATATATATGTATACATAGTCCTAAGTTAGCAGCAGACAGGCAGCACCTAATGCTAGATAAGTCAGCAAATTGAGAGCGACAACTAAACATTTGTAAAAAGAAACTAGAAAATCTACAAAAAAAGAAAAGAAAAAAAAAATTTATTATTTAGTTTTTAAGCATTGTTATTGACACTGTAAATAATTGCATCAAATGTACACAGAAGATTGTAACAAATTTACAGACCGACAGCGATTAACTATATTAATAACTTTATATACACGTACATACATATATATATATATATGTATATACACCTATATGTATATGAACAATTTGAAAAGAGTTTTTAATAAGCAGCGAATGCAAATCTTTTGAATTTTTATATGTTTGTTAAGAAAAGAAAAAAACAGAAGTAAGAAAAGACAAAAAAAAGTCAAATTGATATTCGGAATTGCATATTGAGGGAAATTTCAATTCGCAAAATTCTTGTTATTCTGTTGAATTAATGAAAATGTTGTTTAGTCAATGCAAGCAACGATATTTATGTAGAGAGAGAGAGAGAGAGCAGTGCTTAATGAAATACCCTTAAATCTATACATATACTTATATATTATTTTGTTTGATTCGTTTCGTCGGACATTTCATGCCTAAATGGTTCAATCGGCACTGCAAACCCCTTCAGACAGCACAAACCTATTGTAATTTATATATACTTTCGATTCTTTATATACTTTGTATCCTCTTTACTAACTTAATTTGAGTTGAGCTTTGAACCGTTCGAGCATGAAATGCACAGCATTCTTATATAATCACCCATAATTCGTAAGTCCAGTCAGGAAAATATAAAATACTATTTAAACAATGCTGCCCCAGTCTTAATTTAAATACATACATATGTTTTTATTTTGTGCCCCACAACAAAAACAGATCGATTGAGTTGTAATTGTAAATTTATTTTAAGAGCTTTTGTAATTTATGAACTAATTTGAGTCCCCGTTTTGGTTTTCGAAGTAGTCTCGTTAAGCCAAAGGCACCTTTACAGCCGTGTTAAGCGAATCCCATTTCACTAGAGATAGCCAGCCTCCATTGGCATAGTTGATAAAACAGTTTGGTGCTCGGGTAATTGGTCAGAATAAATGTGCAAATATTGTTGACTATGTTTTGATAATGATAATTATACTACGGAATTTGTATATTTCAATAGTTGAATAAATGCAATTTTGTTAAGCAACCGAATCGATAGTCAATCAAAGAATAAATCAAATTCATAATAAAAACAACAACAACAAAACTCCAACAGCGTCTCACTGCTCACAACTGGACGAAGCCAACAGACTAAATGGGGCGGGGACGGCGGGGCTCCTGCCAAGGCGCATACAGCTGTGCTAGGCAAACATCAACAAGTTAACCGAGGCTCCCTAATTGGGTTAACGTTAACTATAAAGCGCCGCACGCAATGCCTGGATTGCAGCGCTCTGAATTCCTGGCCAATATTGATAGTTTGGTTAACTTTCTATTTTAGTAGAAAAGCCTCACGACTTGGGCTAAATTGGGGCAACTGGGCCACAGTGGAGCAGTAGACCACAGCTCGCATAGTTTACAATAAAATAAATTTATTTTATATCCTCGCCTCGCCCAGATCCACTCGAAGCGCTGGCAAAAGGCAAACAGAGGCGGTTTGCCTAACTGCAAAAATATTTAAATGGCGAACGAGTGAGCGAGCTAGCGAGTTACGCAAATGAAATGCAATCCTGGCCTGACTTAACAAACAACTTCAAGGACATACGCGCACCGCTCACGTGCAGCCTGTGCACCGCCCTAACCTAGACTATAAATAACTGGCTGGCTAGCGGCGCTGCCTAGACAACCGCAGTGGTTGGGCTGGCCCAGAGCTGAGCCCAATAGCCGTGCCGTGCCTGGCACGGATCATCGCAACGCGACGCGACGCGACGCGACGGCTAACGCGACTTGGATGTCGAAGGTTTGGGTTCGCCACGGCGCCGTTTCAGTAGCGCGTCATTTGCTGAGCGCGGCGATACTTCCGTTTCTCCAGCTGCTAGCCAGGATGACAACCAGCGATGAGATGGGCACCTTCTGCCACGACCACATTCAACATCCGCTGATGTGGTGCGACGACAAGAAGCGCCTGGTCGAGCGCAAGAATGCCGAGGAGAGTCTACGGATGTGGCGTCGTCGCAAGGCCGAGGAAAACGCCCGCAAAGAGAAGGACAAACAGGAGGTAAAGTAACCCACAAAAGTGCAAATCAAATGTTGCTGAACTCGATTTCATCTGGTTTCACGTTGAATATCATAGCGTTATGATTAATGTGAAACTAAGCCAATTTAATTGACTCTGATTTAGATGGGATTGCTTTAGATATAAGCCAACAAAATAAATAGAAATATCTAAAACAATCCAATTAATATATGTATGTATAGTATATATAAATACATAAATATCTGTCTACGAACGAAACCTTTGACTGTTTTAAAGCAAGAAACTCAAAAGTTTGATCATTTTACTTTGAGGTTCTCAAATGTTTTACCAAAATGAAAAGAAGGCATGCTAAATCAAAAGTATGCTCAGTCTTCCTCTGCTGCATCATGAGAATCTTAAATGAGAATCTTAACAGATAGATTATTAGATTAGATATTCTCATTAGACATTATATCCTATTAACAGCTTGAGTTATCGCTATTTTCTATTTGTAAGCAATAGACGAATCTCTATTTTAAACGTTAAAAGTGAATCTAAAAAGGCAATCCAGAATCTAGAAGCCCCTTTAATATCTACAAGCCCCTCTAGACTCTAACTTCTTCATATTACCTAATAGGTACCACTTATCCAATTATCCCCACTTGACAGTTGCGAATATAAGCGAGAATTAGATAAATAAACAAAAATGTGTGAGAATCTCTTAGATCTATCCATAAATAGTTTTACCTGTTCTTCTTTTTAATAAATTTAAAAAATACACTTAAGTAAATATTGTCTAATTAATGACAATTATGAAATGTAAAAACCCTTTAAGCAGTCAGTCAAAGCATTTGAGACTTGGATTCTTAGTGAGCTGAACAATAAACCTCCCTTTATCTATAGTTCCTTCTACAGAAATTCACATCGATATTTTTCACATTTTTTTTTCTTAATTATACATTTTTATATCTATATACTTTCTATTTAATAGAATACTATTTAAACAGTAAATGTAAGTGAGATAGTACCTCGATGAATAAGATGAAGAAAAAGTTTTCATTATTATATCAATTATTAAATATAGGGTTCCGAAGGAAACCCTAATCAAATAATAAATTCCCACCTTGGTCTCTTAAGAGACCAGGTTAGGACTTTCTGGATTAAGTAAGCCAGAAACCGTAGGAGATTGCTTACCTATCAACATCAAATTGATTTGGTCTGTGCAGTCTACGCATGATAAGGGGAAAAAGTATGCACACCCACGTCAGCAGTGACACTTGAGTCGAGTTCAAAGACCTACGGCAAGCAATTGTAATAACTTGGCCAGAATTTGGTTCAACAAACCGTTTGACAAGTTTGACTTTGCCAATACGTAAGTAATCAAGGCAAGCAGTGAAGCAGAAGCAGAAGCAGGAGTGGAAGCAACATTGTCGGTCACTGAGTTTAGCTGGCATCAGTTCGCCAGTTGGTTAGTTCGCGTGCTGCCGACTCTGAATGTGACTTAAATCCAGCGGAATTTCAGTTGGCGAAAATAAAAATGGGTGAATGGAAAGCAAACCGCACCACCTTGCAACTATAACAACAACCTACAAACAATTGTGGGGGCTTGGGCATTGTCAATTTCCGTAAACAAGCGGAAGCCCGGAGGCAGGCTCCTCCGCTGTGCCGAATATAGGCTGCGAGAGAATCGATAAAGGCATAAACCCATAAATGGACACCCACACGGCTGGCTGTTATCAACATCCCTCTAAATTTGTTGTTGTTTTTTGCTTTGTTGTTGTATTTGCAGTACTATGATTTGTTTCTGCAGCACTGCCCGTGGGGCAGGCCAGGTGGCGGGGCGCCCAACGTGGAGGTGCGACGCAAGGACATCACCGCAGTCGGACTGCACTCGACGCCCACAGTGGTAAGTGACGGTGCTGCTGCTGCAGCCGCTCGCTGCTTATGTAATGCGTATCCCATTTGCATGACCGTCCGCCCACCCAGACGACCGCCCATCGCATCAACTCGCTGCAGCCTTGTCGCTACAACGACTACTTCACCATGCAGAAAAAGTGCCACAAGAATCCACTGGCCGTCTATCACCATCACCATCATCACCCGCCCGGGGCGGGCGGCCGGCTGACTCACGCCCACTCGATTCATCATCTGCAGGAGAGCGGCCCACGGAGCAGCACTGTGACCATCTGCGAGCGCGAGCTTCCGGTCAAGCCCGGCGCCAGCCTGGGCCACAATGCCAACGGTGAGAGTATTCACATCGAACTGAAAGAGCATCCCTCAATGTCGTTTCGCAATAAAGGACATCTGGACATTGAGCTGCGCTACAAGCCCTCGCCGCCCTGCAAGGGCAAGCCGCTGCTCGACAAGATTGTGGTCAACAGCGAGAGCGAGCATCCGCTGCACGAGAAGCTGGCCAACCAGAAAAAGAAGCTCCAGGCGAAGCTGGAAAAGCCGGTGAGCGGCAGCTACTGTCCACCCCTAGGCGATCTCATTAATCCATCCATTTGCCATCTCTTCCTTCCAGCCCTGCAAGGAGCCATGGGGCAAGGCCGGGCCAGGAGGCAAGCCGTGGCGCAGTCCCAAGCAAGTGGGCAACACTTTTATGAAGTCGCTTGTAAGCTCCATTGTCATGCTGGAGGAGTTGCTTGATTTGAAGAAGATTCTATTAATTGTAGGGCTGGACAAATAAGGAAATGCTCAAGGAGCTCGACCAGGACAATCCCGTGACGCCGGCTGAGAAGAACACATTCCGCAAGTCCAGAGGCAGCAAGCCACCCAAGCCGCAGCGCTGCTGCGAGCTGTGCACCTGCGACTGCCCCGCCATCAACAGCAACAGCTCCAATAGTCCACTGAAACTGCCATCCCGAAAGATCCCAGCGCCGCCTGCATGCGGCCTGCGGTCCCCGGCCAAGGAGTGCAAGCCCCACAAGCCTTGCACCCAGCTGCCTAGAGGCCACTGCGCGGGCAGCACCACCAACAGCACCTCGCTGGCCACGCCGGACCCCAATGCGGAGAGCGCAGGAGGCGGCGTGGAGCTGGTGCCACTGCTGGCGCGCCGCCGCGGACTACACCGGCCCATCAGCCTCTCCAGCACGGACGTGACAAAGCGGACGCCCTCCCATGATAGGTACGCACCACCCAAGCACAAGACAAAGCCCAACAAAGCGCAGAACATCAGTAGCATCATCAAAAACATTAGTCACATGAAGCGTCATTCCAAGAACCTCAACTGCAAGCTGCAGTGCTGCAGCTGCAAGTGCGACAGAGACCCGCCTCGAGCACCGGCCTGTTGCCTCAAGCGCCTCACCCTGCACATACGTTAGGTCAGTCTTCCGACTGCCCCCAACTGTTGTCTCTGCTGTAGTCTTTGTTGTCTTTGTATTTGCATATGTAGCTGTCTCTCTCTCTTTACCTGTGTGTCTCTGTCTCATTTTCTGATTTATCGATTCGATCTGTGTTTGCACCCGCATTACCTTCATTTCCGTTTCTGTTGGCATTACTCATTTGCTTGCTCTGCGAAAATATCAAATCTGGTCTGGGCTGAGCTGAGGTGAACTGAACTGACCTGACCTGACCTCGCCAGGCTCATATTGACTATAATTTGCAAATGATTGCGTCAGCTTTGTGTTTATAATGGTTTCTCTATCACTTCTTTTGGCTCATCCAGCAAGAAAATATCAATTGTAATACAAGTGAAAGTATAGCAACCAAAAGAGCAAACCCAAACTCACCAAAACTAACCGAACCACAAAACAACCCAATGATAATGCAAAATCTTCTATGTATCCCCGTGAAACCGAAACCGAAACCGAAACCGAAACTGAAACCGAAATCGAAACTGATATCGAAATCGAAACACTTCTGAATACAAACAACTTATCGATCAATGCAACAATCGACAACTCATCAACGCATCAATGCAATGCCAACTTCGATCGCCGAACATCCTTGCAGGATACAAACGGCCGCGGACATGCGCTACCTGCACGATCTGAATGTGCAAATATCGCAGAAGCGGCGCTCGGTCAGCGTCTCGAGGCAGCGAGAGCGCGACCTGTGCAATCAACATTTCGACACATTCGAAACGTTTTGGGGACGGCCCGGACACGGGGCGCCCGTTGCCGACAAGATAAACAAGCTGAAACTGGACAATTTACTGTACGGCGTCCCAGAAACAGCAGACAACTGAGGTACTCGATTCGCATTCGGCTCGTAGTTTGTTCGACGCAAATAGTTTGCTCTGAAATCAATCGATGCCCTTCCATTATCATTGGCGCCGTCCATCAGTCAGCAGAAGTTTCGATGAAACGCTGTATTGAAAATGAAAATTTTGCCAACTTGCCAAGTTCGTAAGTTGACCAAAGTTTTTGCCATAGTCAGTTTTGTCAGTTAGGTCGGGCGGACACGCGGACAGGCGGACAGGCGTACACAACAAATGGCATTGCCTGTCCCCGAGAACGGTCTATTGTATTAGTTTTTAGAATATAGTTAGATTTTATAACGAATCGGATATGTCGAGTATATATTAAATTGCAATATGTAAAAACTCTAAATACATTTAAGCGCATATATATATTACAATATATGTATTTAGTAACAATACTGTGTAAATAAAATTCATATTACATATGAGAAATTCGCAATCTGTTTGATTCTTAGTCTTGCACAGTCACCCTCAAACTAGCTATGCGGTGCGTTTTATAGCAATCTAAGCTAAGCAATGAACAGTGCTTCTACAACTGTTGTGTCCTCAACAGTATGCTTCAAACTTTGTGGTGCCGTGAATTGTTGTGCTTGAACTGCTAAATCTAGATAGTAAAAAAAAAAAACAAAAATTATAAATTAACTTTTTATTGTATTATTTTAATTATTATTATTATTTTTTTATTTATCTAGCATTAATTAATTTATAAAATATTTAGCTTTACCAGCTTAAATAAAAAAGATTATGTTTTTAATAAGTGCACTTTTATTTACTTCAATTCACTTATTTCAATATTTACTTTAATATTATTTTATTCATATCATAATAATAACAATTAAATAAACATTTTCTTCTAATAATAAAATAAATCAAAATCAAATACATAGTTACTTTCAGTAAGTCAACTTTTCATTGTATTATTTACAATTTATTTTTATTTATTTAGAGATTTTAATATTTTTAATGTATTATTTATAATTTATTTTTATTTATTTAGTGATTTAAATATTTGTAACGTATAATTTATAATATTTTTTTATTTATTTAGTGATTTTAATATTTTGTATGTATTATTTATATATATATATATATATATATATATTTTTTTTTTATTTAGTGATTTAAATATTTGTAATGTATTATTTTTGTTTATTTAGTAATTTTAATAGTTTTGAAATATGTATCTATATGTATATACACTTATTATATTTTAATCGTTCATATTTGTTTTTAATAAAGCTTATTTTTTATAATTTTAAAATATTCTTTAATAATTTTTTGTTTTTTCACAAATTCAAAAGAAACAGAGTTAGGCTAAGCCTGTCTGGGAGTTACCTATACCCAATGCCAAAATGATTTGTGCAGATAATATTTGCAGCTGAATTTCGAGATTGATAGCTTTTACTCCATGATAATCATGAAGTTAAAATATAGCATAGACATGCAAAGGGAATGACATCGTTTTTATTTATATTTATTTTTTATAAACTACCAGTTTCAATGACTTCAGGACTTCAGCTGCCAGACACAAAATTTATTTGCATCAACTTATTCCGTATTTATGTAAATTTATGATTTATTAGGGGAAAATACACTAAATTGATTCCAAAACGAAAAGATTTATGCTGTCGACTTTTATTTATGTATTTGCTCAATCTACGTTTATAGAGCATGCATAAATCGCATATTCCCGACATAACACTAAAGTCATACTATCTTCAAGTACGTGATCAATGAAGATGCCAACACACACCGAAACTTCAAGGTGAGCAAAGTGTGCGGTGAAATATGCAGGTGCGACAGAAGCCCGCAAGGAGTTGGTGTGTGACCTGACAATGCGAAAGATTAGGCGACAGATAAATGTGTGGGTATTTGGCATACAAAAGCATTTGTGAATTCACTCGATTATCGATATGCTTATGCATATTTGTATGCTTGCTTAAGACGTAAAGCGAGTATATTAGTTGGTGCGAGCTTGCTGTGAGAAATGGCAGTTAGCTACAATATATAAAAGTATCAATTAGAAATGTTGAAAGAGGTAAATCCATATAGCAAATACAGTAGAATCCGGTGATAGCGACACTCAAGGGACCGTCGTTTTTACGTCGTTATAGCCGAATGTCGCTATAACCGTATAAGTTTGCTCAGAAATGTTTGCTGGGGACCAGATTTTTCGTCGACATAACCGGTTGGACGCTTTAAGCGGAGTCGTTATAACCGGATTCTACTGTATATACATTTATTTAAATTCTTTACAAATGAATCACTTTTGTGGCTCTTAATTTGGTTCATTATTAACTTGTTTATTTAAAATCAATATTTTTTCTTTCTTAATCAATATTAGCTCTTTACAAATTAAATTTGTTTACCCACCCAAGTAAACTAGTTTTTTATTATCATGCTAATCTGAGCTTCAAAATAAGGTTAATTTGTTTGTCATAGTCTATGGCGAATTAGCTTTGGCAAATGATTAATGATTTGCTGATATGCAATAGTAGTATATGTACATAAATTAGTAGAATATATATATATATTATTTCTAGATTGAAACAAAAATCTCCTAATGTAGCGCAGCAAAGTTTTCAAATGAAAATTGTCTTGGTATGTTAACAGACACTCACATGTTCTCAATTGAAGTCCTCACGCTCTCTCCTTGTCTGTCTGTCCCTCTCTCTTAAGTCGGACAGAGTTTAAAGTGAAGACCCAGCTGCTGTTGAGCCAAATACATCCAAAGTGGGCAAACAGCCCTTGCAAATGCCAGGTCACGTTTTGGCCATTTATCACTTTTATTTGAGCTGTTGTATTAGATACTCAGATAATATACATACATACATACATACATATAAGTACATATACACATATGTATGTGTAAGCATGTATTGTAACACACAAGTTAAAATGTGTGTTTCAAAATTTTAAATGTGTGTGTGCAAATGTATTATATGACCGTTATAAACATGAAAACACTTTTAAGTATATTAATGTCATTTAAAATTTAGGCTCCCTACAAAATTATCGTCTATCTTATCAAATTTTATTATTTCAAAACTTTTGAATGCAAATTATTATTAATATAAATATTTTTGTTAGGCAAGTATTATTAAAAATAATTTAAGTCTAGAGACGAGTAAATTATAAATATATTATAGAATTATTAGATATAAATATGCATATTATAATCTAAAATACAACTTTTTTGTTGTTGTCATCATTTGAGGCACTTTAATCTTAACTTATTTCAAAAATTAAAAATTTGTCTAATATAACATAAAAACACATAAGACATATTATAATTGTAATTTAATTTATATTTCCTTAACTGTAATAAAAATATGTATAAATTGTATAAGTACATTTTTTCCGACATATAAGTAAGTACAGACATATAAATTCTGATTCCGACACCAGTGAAGTGAGATCAATAAAGTTTAAAAATGCTGAATAAATATAGTTTTATTTTCTTTTTTCCACTCAGATGCATGACAGACTCAATAAACTATCACAGGTGAAACAAGTGGTACCGAAAGTTTAAACTTACAAAACTTACACTCTCAAAACTTGCATCGATTCACTTAAATGTCGGGCTTGACCGACTAAAGCATGCCTACTCTTTTATACATTAATGGAAGATTTCTAATATTAAATGAAATTTCAAATGAATTTATGTTTGCATTTCAAAGCTGATTAAATATTAGAAATCTTTCTTTTGATGGGAAATCTAACATTTAAACGTATCTGATTCTAGTATAAGTGCTCACTCGAAGCAGATATTTTCTTTACTTGCATTGGCTCAAGGTAAAGACTCAGTCAGCTAATTGTCAATCTGAGTGCATTGAAAAAATAGCAAAAATTAAATATTCAGCTGGGAATGTTCCCTGAGGTTTCGGTTAGCAAATGTTGCTGCAATGCCTAATTATAACTGGGGCATCATTAACACATGTGTGCCCCCCCACTTGGCTAGGAATATGATGCGAAAATGTCGCGACGGCGCCACTAGCTATTTGAATTGCTGGCAAAAAATTGGAGGGGAGCGAATTAGCCGTTTGCAGGTAGCTATAATTAGGTATCCGGCAAGAGTTTCGTTAACCAGCAAAAGTCGTTATTGTTGTTGTAGTTGCTATTGCCAGTGTTTCAGTCAGTTTTAGTTTAGTTCCAATTGTCAGAGCAGGCTGGGATTCTGGCCTTTAATTGGGCTCATTGCAGGCATCGAGCGTCAGCTGAAACTGCCATTTAATTGGCAGCAAAAAGTGCCGACTCAGCCCAGGTACAACGACGAAATCATTTGTTAATATTAGCTTCGTGCCACGCAAAAGGCCCTCAGGAGAGCCCGAGCCAATGGCTGAGGGTAAACAACTGTGCGAGGCTTTTCGGGGAATTTGTGGATGGCCGTGCTGCACGGCTGCTTTTTGTCAACCAAACGCAAACGCAAACGCAAACTCTGCACGCAGATAATGTCCAAAGCAGCCAGTGAAGTCTCAAAGCAAGTCTCATGCCACAGAGTGGAGAGCACTGAGCACAGAGCACAGAGCACAGAGTACAGCATTGTTTGCCTTTGCGTCGTTCAATTTGAGCAATTTGTCTACGGCACATTCTTTGGCCGTGCTCGCATTTCTGACCGCCTGCCTTTGACATGGGGCTAGTGCAAATATTTTCCAAATTTTCCTATCCCATTGCTAATGGGTACGAATTAAGTATGCGAGCGAAGCATTTGGCCGGACATATTTGTCTGCCCGGCTCCGAATATCTTACTGCGGCAGTAGTGATTCACAAATTCCTCTGAGCAGCCTCCGGCAAATATTGCCAGGAACAACCCGAAAAAAAGGAAAACAACAAAAAAAATTGACATAGCTCCAACATATTTCGGTTATGGACACGCAAATATAAATAGAAAAGTATTGCAAACAAAGCCCACTCAAATAATCTGTTTATTCTATTTAAATACACAAATACATATAAATAAATTCAATGAGTTTGCCTCTCCGTGATTTTAAAGAACTCTGTTTAATAGCTGTTGCCTGCTTTTAGGCTTCGCATTTACAGAAGACAAAGCTATTAATGAATGATATACGGGTAAAGAATCACAATTACTTTTTGTATTGAACGTATTATTATTATATTATGAAAATTAAAAGTAAGAACTTAAAGACTCATATATTTTTACCGTGTATTACATATATCTTAAGTAAGGGTACTCTAGTGGAAAGGATTAAAGCAGTAGATACCCGGAACACCTCTTAACAGAACTACTAAATCAATGGCCCGCCAAGTCATGTAAAATTAATGATACAATATTTATGAATTTTCGATTTTCTACACCCGTAGTATACAAAATTTTTTGATTATCTAAAACTATCTAAATAGCTTTTCTAATTGGCCAAATACATATACATATATATTATATGTACTTACACAAAAGATTTGCGACCTGAAACCAGGAAAAATGGACAACTACCGAATATCCCCTTTTAACTTCCTGAAAAAGTCTTATTATTCCGAATAAAGCAATCTGCATTTACAACCATCCGATATATATCACCACGTAGTTTCATAAAAAAACCTTATTCTAAAAACCTCTTCATGTGCAATATTACAAAAAACTCGTAGTTTAGAAAGAAATTTCCTAAAAGTGATAAATTCAAATAAATGCATCACTGAAGCATTTCCCAAAATTTAACCAAAATAACCCTATGGCTATAAGCATAGCATAAATCTACATACCTTTTAAGAGGAACACAATGAATATATATTTATTCATTGCGTTTTATTGAAACTGTTTAGGTATTCCGGTTCTGGAGTCTGTCATTAAATCGGAATTAGGACAGAGAAACAAATGGACGGTGGTTAAAGGGAATTCACACTTTTTATTTGATGATTACTCTTAGCTGTTTTACAAGTCTCAACGCTTTCGCACGTTTACATTTTACTGTTAATTTAGTATTCCGGTTAAAGTTGATCTGTAGAGAACAAAAACCTCAATATATTGTCTTGGCGAAGATGAAACACCCTAAGAAATAGATGTAAATTTGCCTTGCGGATGTAAATTTGCTTTGAACCATAACTGTCCGGACATCTCAATACAATTCCAGAGTTTCTGTTCTGAAATTACAAATCAATTGAAGCAATGAATTATAAATATATTTTGCTTTTGTTTCGCGTTGTAAGAGTGTCAATTTTGATTTTCAGATTCTTTATTTTATAGCTTTAATTGAATAAAAAAAAAATAAAAAGTTAAACTTATTTGGAATACTTATTGATGACCTCCTTCAATTTTTAGAGTGATGAGTTGAATATACTAGTCTGAAGCCCCTAATTTTAAAATATATACTAAGTAGTTATATGACACTGTTCATTGCATATACAGACGGTCTTTGGTGGCGTTGGAAATTGTAAGAGATCTTTCGCTGCAAACTCCGCAGTTTTATATGTACATAGTATAAGTAACAATTTTTTATAAGCTTCGTATCTTAGAGTATATGATATTAATAGCTAATTTTTGTTCAGCACTCACTTATTTATGGAAATATACAAAATATGCTAAATAAAAATTTCAAAACTTCATAAAGGCTTTCAGCGTCCAAAAGGCGATGGAACCTGCTGCTGCGACACACCTGGCCACATTAGTAGGCCTGGCTGGTTGGCTGGCTGTTGTTACCACTACTACTTCATACGAGCACATCAAAGAATGATATTATAAGTCAGTTGATATTATTTATTTATCCGAAACACTTGGCTGACTCAAGCATGCGGTCTGTGGTCCATGCAACATGGGGCTGCTGTGGATTACCCTTTTTGCGGTAACATTTAATTCCCCACAGTGAGTGCTGCTGCAATTGAGACGTTAAGCACACACACACACACACATACACCGTCTACGTGTGTGTGGCCGTGCGGGTGTCAAGTCATCTGTATTAAATATTTATGCGAGTTTTGCCCTTAAAGAACGAAACATTTTGCGCTTTGCTTCAATGTGTTGAACAACATGTGTTTTCATGTCCTTAAGCTGAGTCGGTAACAAAATAATGTTGCTCATGCCGAGTTTTACGTCAATGACAGACAGACACCCCCCACTCCCCACTCACCACTCTCCTCTCCTTCCCCAACTGCCTCTGACTGCTCTTCACCCTCTGGCTTTGCACTGTGCGGTGTCCTTCGCCCGGGCCCGAACACACACACAGTCAGCGATGTGGCTTGTACGTCCCAAGGTTCCTGTTCTGCAGCATACACTAACACTGAAATGGTAAGTTACACTTGGCCCCATTTACTCTTTATATACTATGTACATACATATATACAAAATATATATCAAGTTTTGAATACGTGTAAAGGCGCTCTTTCGGGACCGCCTTCTTTGTTACTTCCACGTGCATTTGTAAATATAAAATGCAATTTGTGCGCCGCAAGTTGCGCTGACATTTAGCTTTCGTTTGAGTTTTTTTCTTTTTCGAGAGAGAGAGAGACGCCGCGGCGTATCCTTTCTTTTGGTTAGGACTGAAAATTTAGTTTGTGGCGCTTGCATCCGACTAAATGTACACGTAAATGTCAATATTCACTGACAGAGAGGGAAGGAGGGAGAGACCGAGTGCCGTGGTCTCTTGGTCTATTGATTTACCAGCAGCAGCAGCAGCGGCAGCAGCAGCGGCAGATCGCTTGACACACACACATTTGCGGTTGGCACCGCCTCGGTTCTAAGTCGAGAGAGCATTCCTTTTCCTTCTCATCTTTGTTTTCATCCAAATGCTGGTCGGCCAGATGCTGGGCTTGCATTTTGCATGGCCGAAACTTTTCCTTTCACAGAAAAAATATTAATTATATCCGAAATGGCCCAGGCCGAGCGACCGAGCGACCGACCCAACTGAGGGCGGCGCTGCCAACTTGGCTTATTGGCGGGTCAGTTATGCGAATGTTAATTTGCGTGAAAATCTTGCCCCTAAAGCAAACTTGATTAACAATGGAAACTTTTCGACAGCCAGCCAAGTTCAAGACAAGTCGTCCAATTGTTTGCAGTCAGCCTCCTAACGTCCAACGCCCATTGCCCTCCATCCAGCCCCAACAAAAGTCTAACGACTGGGACGCTTATCCTCCATCCCGACGACTTTCAACTATGCGAGAAGTTTCCGCTTTGTGCCAAATTAATTAATGGAAAATTATGGCGCACAAATTGGCATCAGTTATGAAACAATTATCACCTATGCATACATATCTCTATGTAGTATACGTGGCTTGGTTTTCAGTAGAATAAAGGTATACCAAACGGAGTAATAGAATGGAATAGGTGTTTCCATGAAAACAACAATCTACGCTGTGGCCTCTGTGAATGTGGGAAATATCAGTTTGACAGATTCCTTAAATTGCACAAAAATGGTTATTAGACAGTCCAAAATTCATAAATATGGGAATAAGAGCTGTAAAGCCATCAATAGTTTCAATCTCCAATACCAGCTATTTTTTTTATCGATCGATCGATCTACTTGATATCACCCATCGTGATCAGAAATTGAACTAAATAATGAGAATTATTTCAATTAAATATATAAAGAGATGAGAAACAGATATTGATATAAAACTAAATGCAAATCATTTCATTGCAACTTAATATTAATAAAATTTTTATAATGTATTAAAAAATAATTTAAATAATTTTTGTAAGTATTAGTAATATTTCCTAAAAGTATTTCTTATAATTATTTCTTATAAATATTTCTTATAAGTATATCCTCCAAGTATTTCCTCCAAGTATTTCCTCCATGTCTTTAATGCTTTGCTAAATGATCACACGCTTCACTTCACTTCACTTTACAGCACTGTACGAGTGGCCTCCACCAGACGACTGAAGAAAGGCTCCAGCTGCTGCCCTTTATATACGGTGACTTCCGCTCAGCAATTAGCTCTCGCTCAAATGTTGACCGCAGGTAGGGATCGTTGCAGTTGAGCTTTAACCGTCCCATGAGAGCACTCTCTGCTGCTGCGAGCATTCTAGCTTCGTTTTACTTAAATATAAATACCAAATGAATGCTGCTGCATACATATAAACAATATAAATGATCGTCTGTAGCTCTTATTCGTCTCTTGAGAGAAACGCAGAGATATACAGTTAGGCAGACAGAGAGACAGACATACGAACAGATATAACGCGCATAGTTGAATCTGATTATTTTACGCTTATTAAGAATATATGTATGTGCTTTATAAGACTAAATGTTGATATGCTAAAAAACTTGTGAAAATGTAATTGAATTCAGCATTAACATAAACAAACATATTATCTGGCAGCTGCATATAAATAGTGTAACTGAAATTTCACTCACTTTATGGTTTTAACCGAACCACAACGCCTTTACTCTAGCTGGCATTGTATTGCCAATATTTACCCAGCATATGTAACAATTTATTATGTATGTTAATATTAATAATTATTGGATGGCATAGACAGCAGTTTCTTCTGTTCTATAGTTCTCTTATTCTATGTACTCCTGTTTATTATATATTTTAATATATCAAATTATATATTTTAATATATTTTAAAGATCAGTTGCAATTACAGCTAATTGGGAATGAGTTAACATTTCTTTCAAAAATAAATATTCAATAGAATATGTAGATTATATGCTGAAAGTTTCATAAAATTCCGTTAACAGAGCACGTGCAAGCAAAATTGAGCCAACGCAAAGCATTTTTCCAATGTGTGCGCATAAATTCTACGTGGATATATGTACGGGCATTCGAGCATATTGTAGGAATCACAATTGTGGCGCGCTAGCACTCCGGTAGTGCGGTAGAGCGGATTTACGTCAAGTTAGAATTACACACGCAATACTCATTCCATTGAAGTTAAATTTGTCTTTCTTTAAGTTTTGTGTATTTTTATACATTCAAAAGCAACTGGAGCTTTCCTAAGTCTTAAATTAAGCATTAAGTCTTAAATTAATTGCACCGGATCAAAGCAGTTTGTTGTCTTTAAACTTTATACTTGTATTAGCTTTGGCACTTATTTCCAAATATTACATTGAAAAAATGGAAATTCTTGTGTGGTTCTGCTACTAAACATGTAATGTATTCAAACGTGAACGAAAAAAAAGAGCTAAACTGAGCAGCTGCAGTACCTCACGCAGCACTGCAGATGGGAAGTATGCAAAACATGAAAGAAAGAATATATATAAGCCCTACTTTGAAGCTTAATAGCTGCAATTTATTTGTGCCAAATATCAAATTGCAATTGGCTTTTGACTTTAAGCTCGTAATTTTTTTGGCACTTGACAAATGCCCGCTCATAGATAAAGCAGATTGAGCAGCTTGCTGGGGCTGAGGATGAGACATCTGAATGCTTATGCAGATAGGTGGATGGGTATATTTGCATTTGCATTTGCCGAGCATTAGAGTAACATATTGCAGGTACGCAAATGATGTTGATGCCATTCGAGTCAATGCCTGTGACTGCATATTGCACGTTTCAGATATTCGCAAAGAATGCAAGAGTCGACGACACATGCAAGAGGACACGAAGATGCTGCCAGGAGGCGGAGCAGGCGGAGCAGCACTTTAAGCGCTAAATAAACATGAATCTGTGACACGAAATGAGCTCACCTTCCTGCCTGAGCCCCCAGCAACCCCGCCGTAGTCGCCCCCGCAGTAGTCTCTAGTAGTCGCCGCCTGTTTGCTTTTGTGCGGCATTTGTGGCACGCCGAGCCTCACATTACCTTTTGTGCGCCGGCAGCACATAAACGAGGACGCGTGTGTACAGGAAGTGCATTAAAAGCGCAAGGCTTCAAGTGCAGCTGGCAGTGTGCGCGATGCCGTGTGGACCTGCACATGCCACAGCATTCCTTTTCCTAAGCTCGCCAAGATTACAATGCGCTCAGCTTGCTCAACTGCTCGCCTGCTCTCGTAACGTCTGCCTACCCAGCTCTGCCCAGTCTGCCCAGCTCTACCCAGCTCTGCGCAGCCTGCCCTGCCAGTGGGTAATCAAGCTTCGGTCGTACAGACATCAGATTTTCCGTGAGTATTTGTAACTGCTGTTCTGATCGCTCCAAGAGTAATATACCGTCACATACTATTAACTGTTATAGTAAGTTGAATACAATTGTACAAGCACTACGATACTTGGCTACAACTGCACCTTCCACATTCCTCTAATCTGGCACCAAAAACTGCCTCGAGCTTTAAATTGAAAGTGTTTTTATGGCAATTTACAATATTAAGAGTGCCTGAACATGCAACTACAACTTAAGAACACATACAATTAACTCAGAAAAAGGACTCTATATTTATTATGCACAGTACCAATTACACTAACTCACATGACCCATTAGAAATCCAAGTTAAGCAACACTCATTTTATTATTCATAAGTCATATATTTCATGAGTCTAAAATTTGATTTCATGCACACTCCTACAACTTAACAACACTTAAAATTAGCTAAAAAAGAGGTTTCTATATATATTAATTATAATAATTATACAATCAGTCATTCATCAACTCTACAACACTCATTTTGTTATTCATAAGCCATATATTTCATGAGTCTAAATTCATTTGCATAATTCATCATTCTCATTTCGTTTCATCTTTAATTCTTATAACAAACTTTTCATGCCATCTACTCTTTCATCTATCATCCTCAACTCCCTAACTCTCTAATCATCATTCAACTTATTATCATAACTCATCAATTCACTCTACTCTAACACTTGTTTTAACTCAAACTCCCCAACACAGTCATCACAGCAGTGCTTAAAACAACGCGAAATAAAAATCTGAAATATAAACAACAAAAAACATGACATTTAATGTGTATATTCATAGGCAATTTCCCTTAAGGCCGGCAACAAATGAGGTAGTAAATAAGTATTCTTGTCACAGTCGAATTAAACTACGTAAAGCATAGGGGCTCTAGGGAACTCCCGTTAACAAGTGTGATATAATACTTAATGTACTTAACATTCGAATCAGTTGAATACGCAAGGGCATACATATGCACAGATGCCTATAGTGCCGTAATTATATAGTTTAAACTTTTCATATAGTTAAATACTGTATGCAATAAATACATATGCATATAATATACTCACAGCAGGAATACGGTTGCAACTTGTAGTTTACTTCCTCTGATATTCGTATTCATAGGTAGCAGAACAATATCCGACTCTCCTGAGATTCAATTAAACAATGCGTAATATCCTTTAATAAAGGGAAAGGAAACATAAGGTAGAGTGACAATTCCCTCTTACAAGTCAATTTTTAGGCGCTGTTCTTAAATGATTCAGATTAAATACAATGATTCAATGTAATGATTCACTTGATTAGGAATTTGTAAAAACTGTTGATTGCTAATGGGTTTTAAAGGAGGAGGAGGAACAGTGCGAAAATTCCGAAGAAAGTCTTAACTGTTATTTAAACAAAAGTTCCTATATCAAAGTCTGCTGATAACAATCACAGTTAGTTAAGTCAGTTCGCTAGCTGTTAGAGAAAAACTTGCATAGCAAACATTTGCTCGCACTAAAAGTTCATTTTATTAAAACTAAAATATGCCATAAAATTGGTGGAGTGATGTATGCACATAGCTCTACCAAATTGAGATTATAAAAAATTAAAAAAACTATTATGAAAGTGCGCAGCATCCAGCGACGAGATGAATGCAGGCAGCCGCAGAACTTTAATTTGACGGCGTTTCACATAAATTCATAAAATTACTTGGCCCAGTTCCAGCGACAGAAATTGGCAAAAAAAAAAAAGCAGAGAAATGGAAACAACGAGAGCTAAGCTGGGGTATATATGCCTTCTAAAGTGTACGGACGGACGGACTTTACTCTTATCCGGGATTTATTACAAATTTACCTAGCTATAACTTATATTCCAATAAATTATTTCCGCATTGCTGTGCTTAGCCTGGGCACTATATGCGTACATACAAATGAAATACTGCACGGTATTCAGGGAACCGCAATCGACTACGGCTCTATTCAGATATTTGCCAAAACATGTACCCCGCCGCACCTGTGCAAACAGTCGCAGCTAGAGTAATATACATATATCACATGCCGAGTCCTCCACACAGATTCATATTCGAGGCGGGGGAGCAAGGAAATGGAAATGGGGCAACGGGTTCCTCCTCCTCTGGCAAATGTTCTGCAATTAACTATGCCATTATACGACGACCAGGCCGACATATACAATTCATGACAAATTGCATTAACGACGCTGGCGAGGCGGTGCCCAAGGATGTGGGCCGAACAGCTGTCTGTCCGGGCCATTTCCATTTTGTTCTAAGTTGGCTGTGACGTCACTTCCTCGTGTTGCACACATTCCTTGACTCGCCAGCGAATTGACCTTCAAAGCATTTTCACACAAAGCGACCAAAGAAAACTTCTATCTGCATATGTATGCATGTACATATATACAATGTAAATAGAGTATATTAGTTTTCGGAAATGCTCGTCCAATGCAAATAAACAAATGAAATGAAATGAAGCACACAATAAATGATATTGAATTTCCATTTTAAATTTTGTTTAATGGGCACGTAAATACTCCAAATGGTCGCATATAGAGAGTACGTCGAAAGTAAAATTTACTGTTTGCTGCACTTAGGCCATAAAGTGCATCAAACAGTAAATTTCAGTTTGTGAGAACGGAGTTTAATAATTAAGAGTATTTGTATCTAGAGAGATTACAGGGTGAAGGGATGGCCACACATTCAAAAGTATTTTTAAGGTCAATTCTATGCTATAAAAGTATTTATCCATTTAAGATAACAACATTAAGTCCGTGGGAATGGAGAGGGCTGATTCCACTCAGCTCATTGCCCTGATCAAGAATATATATACTTTGTGGGGTTTGTTACGCCTCCTTCTAATTATTACATACATTTGCATAAACATTTGATTTCCCTGATTTCCCATTCTCAATGGATTCGGAGGATAAAAAATGACCCGAAAAAGTAAGTAGAAAATTGCAGAGATATGCAGCTATATGTAGAATTTAGTACGTCTTTGTATTATCTAACATTCTCTTAACATTCGCTTAACATTCTCTTAACATTGATTGTCAGCAACTCCAAGTGGCTGTTTAGCTTCCTCCAGAAACTTTAAGGTCTGTTCATTGAGGCCATACTTGAACGAGTATTCCGCAGTCAGTGGCAACCGTTTGACATTTTGTAACTTGGTTATTGTATGTATATGTAAATATGTAGATACATATACAATATATATGTATGTACTTTTGTAGATATGTAACGTCGTCTTTTTTTTTTTTTTTTTTTTGCAATATGCTTTTTTGCACAGCGCTTGCCACATTAACGTCAACAGCTGAATTTTTGTGCTCTCATTTCTTAGTTGCTTTTATATACCCCGCGTGGCTGACCGTGGGCTATGAGTTCAACCAAGTTGAGGAAGTGCACACCAAAATACACACATACATATGTGATATAAGGATAGCAAAATTATAGTCTTTATACTTTTGTACATTCGTATTCTTTTATTTTTATATGCTTGACAAGCATTTACATTATTTCTTTTATATATCAGCTACTTGTATTTACAGGGTATCTTATCCAGGGTATCTTGAAGGCTACCTCAGTCTGTTGTGCTCGCCTTGACAAAGTATTTGCCATTTTGCGCATTAAGCATCCGCATGTGATCTAGGTGCACCAGACACCCATATACTTGCTACACTTTTCTGTGTCCTAATGATGATGACGATGATGACGATGATGACGACAATGATGCGAGTCTTTGTAGGGGCAACATATGTTTGGGAACTAACAAACTCATCAAGGCGGCAACAGCTACACAGCCTGGTGTGGGTGCAGGGCAGTCGTTCAAGCCTTTGAGTAGGCACGTAGAGCGTTACCGGCGAGCTGTGACCTTATTCACAGCTGCAGACTTTACTTTCAGCTAGAATTCAACAATTCAACAATGAGATGCATCAATTTTATTAGTTTGCTTGTACAAAGAAAGCAGGTGGAACTAAAGGTAAGCTGTTTACATGAGGCAAATATATGTTTGGAGTTATCTTTGTCAAGCTGTTGAGCTACCGAAGTGTTCATGTAGCTTAAAATCAATTCAATGGAATTTTAGACAGTCATTGTTATGATAATAGTTGAATACATTTTATAGGTTTGAACTCCATAAACTGTAAAACCAAATGAAAAACAAGTAAGAAAGCTATAGTCGAGACTGCTCGACTACGAAATCCCCTGAACCCGTCTTTTTGCTTACAAAAGAAACACACACACACATACATAGACACATATAGGCACGCACGCATCAACACGCATGGGCTGCAGTGTGGGCTTCTCATTGAAAATTAATTATTTAATAACTTGTGGACGTACGTTCTTCATGAAACTTTTAGATTGTGATTATATCATTACTATGCGTGTATGTGCCGAATCTCAAGTCTCTAGTATTTGAAATACGCATTTTACAAAGGTGTGGGTGAGGGGGTGGATATAGGGGTGGGGGGTGAATTATAACAAAAACCGAAATTCTAGAAAGTATATATGAGTCTACGTTTAAAATTTGGAGACTCTAGCTCAAAAGATGTAGGAGATATAATTTAATAATTGACATTCGATAAGGTTTTTCATCGATAAAAAAATAATCGGATAAGTTATCGAAATTATGTGATAAACTCGATATGCGCGTGCTATATACGGACATTTTAAAAAAAAGTTGAAGTCTCTAGCTATTGTATCTTCGGAAATCGACGCGTTCAAACATACGGACAGACGGACAGACGGACGGACGGACAGACGGACGGACGGACAGACGGACGGACAGACAGACGGACAGGGCTAAATCAACTTTTCTCGTCGCCCTGATCAAGAATATATATACTTTGTGGGGTCTGCCACGCCCCCTTCTGCCTGTTACATACATTTTAACAAAACCATTATACCCTGATTTCCCATTTTCAATGGGTTCAGGGTATAACAATCAAAATCAAAATAGAACTTTAGATGGAAGATAGTATAAAGTATATTAAAACTGGTAAACCTTATACATATTTTATTCACGTGTTAATAAAAATAAAAAGTATATATCCTTCTAGTTTACTTAAAATTCAAACTTTCAATGCCCATCCATTCTTTAGAGTGAATATATTCGCCACTTAGAATATTCCTATTCAGTAAATTGAATTTTTTCCGCCCTAAATATTTGAGAGTAGTGTTAATCCCATGGAGTAAATACATAATATCCCTCTTAGCTTAATTAACTAAATTACTCTTCACTAGGAATATTCTATTCTATTTTATAGAATCTCACCGAAATATAAATCTTGAATACCCCATGCAGGCTGTGTTTGATAATTACCGTTAAGAATGCTTCAAGCACGTCGCAATTGTTGCACGAAGTGGGCGGAATGTCGCGACGCCTTCCGATTAAATTATTAATGTCGCATGTGTCGGGGTCTCCTGCGGTCTCGAGTGGCTATATATCAGGAAACTCCCGAGGCGTAATTAGTAACACTTGCCTGCTCAATGGCACACACACGCATTAAACACATTTATTTACGGATAGCACAACTGCAAGTAATTACTTATCGCATAAGGCGCCTAGATACAACAAGACAAATTGACAATAAAAATTAATTTTAAAACATTTACTCGCAATTATCGGAATTGTGTGGGTTACCCAGATTTGACCCAACTTCACGCATTGTTATGTACATGTTGTTCAAATGCTTGTCATGTCGTGACCTTTAAGCAATGGGTAAATGGATAAATGGGTAAATGGATAAATGGATAAATGGGTAAATGAATAGGGATGGCATTCAAAGCAGCTTTGCCAACCTCATAAAATTTGTACATATAAATCTGCTAGAGCAGAACGATTAATGGCTCTCTCTATGTGCCCAATCAATTTGACTGTTTGTATATATGTATGTTCAGGGTATCTAAGAGCCGGATGAGCTACCCAACAACCAACGACTAAAAATATATACATAGTTGATATACCGGTGTCTATTCGGAAAGAACGAGGTTTTCTACAGGTTTGAGAGCTCGAACCAGATTTTTGATGAAACACCCATCTAGGTTGACCCTTCGACTTATCCCTTAAAACATTTTGAGGTTATGTCTTATCAAAGTCTCAACCTCGTTTGATCCAAAATCTCTTAAGATTAAATAAGCATACTGTACACACCGTTTTTAAAATCTATTTAAAAGTCAAAATGGATCAAGACTGGGCTCCTCAATAATATATATTTTTAAGTTATTTATATAATTACTGAATGGTAAACCGGAAAATAATAATTTAATATATAAAATTATATAAATAATAAATCTTTAATAGTTTTCATCATAATGAATGAGACTATTCAGCTTTTCGCACTAGACTAAACGTTCCTACACCTTAAATGAAAATTGTTTGACGTATTTTTTATTTACCAGCATAAAGTGTAAATATTAAAGTACAATAAGAGTTAATTGATGAGTGCTCATAAAGATGTATTCTCTGACAACCAAACAGTCGTTACAGTCAAAAGCGATTCAATTCTATTCATAAAATCTCATTTTAATTCAGGAAATTTAATATTATTTCAAAGTCAATTCGGCCTCATTCTTTATACAATAATGTAATATATGCAATATTAAACACACACAAGTAACTCAAGATATTTAAAGGCCACCAGTTGGTCAAAACCTTTGCATTGAGTTTTCTATTACGACTATTCACGCTGGAGTTGAGCCAATCAATCAAGGTCGTATTAGCAGCTCTCTAACGAATCACTAACGAATTTTTCTGGTATCAATCAAAGTCACCGAAATGCAATGAGAATTGACCCAAGACAAGCGACAGGGAAATGGAGAGAGAGACAGAGACAAAAAGGGAAATAGCGCGATTAAATTGGTTTCACTTGTTATTGGTGTTAGGGGGAGATGCACAAAAACGTTGCAAATTAAATGCATGACAAACAAGACGGTCAAACAAAAACAAGTAAAACGCTCCAGTCGGGACTGATCAACCAAGAGATACCACTGTCAAATCAAATAATCATAGAACTTGACTAAGTGTCCCATGGTTCATACAATCGATCACACTTCTCTATTAACTTTAGCATTATTAAACTGATGTCTATCAAATTTTTAGCATCCGCTCTACATAGTCTATTAATTATGTCAAATAACAAAAATATACAAACTATTTATTTATTATTTGACAAATGAAATTATTTAAAATTCAACTAAATGCAAAACTTAACAACTCTATAAGAAGTTTCAAAGTTATATTCTTAGATCAGGTAAAGGAAAATAGAGTTGCAGTTAAAGAATATATTTCAATTGAATAATTGAATAATTGAATGTTGAAGAGAAATGTAATATATACCTTATAATACTAAAAATATATCAATCTCCATAAATGTATTTATAATTTATATGACCATAAAAACTTCCCAAACTGAATTGCTTATACAATTTTGTAAAATAATTTAAATTCAATTCATCTACCATATGGTACACTCATAATGGGTATACCCATCGCTGGCTGCTCCAATTGCATTCCTCGATGGTTACGGGGTAGCAAACAGACAACAGCAAACCAAATACAAACACATTGCAGGAAAAAAAAAAAGCCACGAAGGCGACACACAATTTGCATTAGGAACACGCCAACTGGTTTGCCCCGGATTCTGTTTGGTCCGTGCTCGGTCCAGGCAACACAACAAAATATGCTGACCCTGCGGCCTTTACACCTGCCCATGGGGCCACAGCACTGCGGTTGCTACATTTGTCTCGCTGCCATTGAAATAGGAGCGAGAGAGCGAGAGAGCAGTGCCTAGAAATGAATTTACAATATGCATAAATCTTAATGAATTTAAAGGAATGAAGTATATAAAGAGAACTCATTTTACGCTTCCATGGCATATCAGTGTCGATAAATGACAATTAGTCTTGAGCATTTAATTTATACGTGAGTGAAGGCTAAAACATGTAAAAATATTCAATTGGTAAGCCCAAAAATCAATAAACTAATGGGCCAAGCGCTTCCAGCTAAACGCAGCTGACAGACGAGAAGAAGAAGCAGCAGCAGCAGCATCTGCATTTGCAGTGAAAAAGTGCCAAATGCACCGCCCAACGTGACACGCCCATTCACGCCCAACACCTGCCTAATGACGATGAGCTGATAATGGTATTCATGTTACCTGCGGTTCACTGCGTTTGCATTCGTTGCAAAAGAACTAGAGAGAGGAACAGAGAGAGAGAGAGAGAGAGGGGAATGTTGCTGTTGCTGGCAATGCAGCTATTGCTCCTCCTCCTCCTCCTCCTGCTGCTCCTCCTGCTAATGCCTTTACGGCAACATTGGCGCAGGTATTTGTGCATCGAAAATGTAAAATTCCGCTGTGGGATGCGAGGCTCGCAATTGAAATTTAGCATTTGACCTCTTCACTTAAATTCAACGGCAGTCAAGGCTTTGCTAACGGCCTTTCGCTGTTCGCATACCCTAACAGCGAAATGAATTGGATAAAAGGATCCAGCAAAAAATATTTCCTAGCCGAACAATTGGTAAATGAACTTTATATTCCCTAAAGTTATACTGATTGTAATTTATGGGTAAAGTAGAAAGACTTCTTAACTGCCTTCATCAACGATTTGCATTGAAAAAGATTATGATATCTTTTGGTGAAATATATTCAATTGGTATGAGCTTTGCCCATATGAAGAGAAACGTTCAAATTGTGCTTTACAAACTCAAAATTACATAAGCCACATGCTGACGTTCCATAGAATTCAGCGCTTACAATACCAGAGATTTATTTACAGAAAGTATAGTAAGTCAAGAGAGACATTCAGCAGTAATGAAATTGTATATTATTTGTTTTTAAGAAACCAAATCTGAATAGAATGGAAATAATAATTTTTATTCATTACCTAGAAGATGTACTGAGGAACCTATAATAATGAAGAATCCAAAACTAAGTTTAAAGACTGTGGAAATACCAATGTATGTTGAGTCAGAGTAGATGACCTGTATCTAAATAATCGGAATAATAAATTCATAAATTATACAGTTTTAGAAATCATCAAATATCAGATCTGCTAGAGTTGCTGAGATACCGGCCGTATAGTAGTATCTCAGAAGTAGTAGCCGTATGGGGAAAGTCTTATAACTTAATCAGGAGAAGGTACACAGGTATATATTTCAAGACTGAAACTCTAGAAAAATAGCAAAAGGGCTTATGATCAAATGAACAGACTAACCGACAGTGCATAAAACCAATATACTCTTTCATTTCGTGCTCGGAATCAATAGAGCTAAAACTGTACATAGATCATTGAAAAATCCTTAAAGGCACTACCAACAATCCGAGATGGAATTCGAAATCAATATTTTTAGAACTGAAGCGGCCTAGTTAGCACTCCGAATGTTTAAATCATATATCATTGTTTTGATCTGTCGATTGATCTACTAGCATAGATAAATACCATCTAAAAGGCGCTATCAGAACCAGAAAACTCTTTCAACTCTCCACTAAAGTGGTGAACTATATGATCTTTCGCATGAGTTAGCCAGGCCTTAAACAAATTAAGAGCGGAGTTTACTCTGCGACAGGGCACAGTCGACTATTTGGATACAAATTATTGCAGCTGTCAACATGGCAGACAGTTAATATCCAGCATCTGGGATGCGGGCTGTCAAAACACGAGCGCTGAATTTATGCGCCAATTCCATGAGTTTCAAATGAATGTTGCGTAGCTTCGTTTTATTTACTATTTCTGCAGCTGATTACTGTTGCTGTTCTATATGTATATATATGTGTGTGTGCATGTGTGTGTGTGCATGTGTGTGTTGGTGTACATATATATGTTTTTGGGGAATATGTATGCTGACCCTATTTGCCATTTCGGTAAGCTCACTGGCATGGGCTGTGTCTGTTCCTTTAACGCATCTCTGCATGTATATATGTATGTGTGTGTTTGTATGTTACCACAACTCAGTCTTGCATTGCTTTTGTTGCTTTTCATCGGCCACAAATGCAGCTGCATCTGTTAGCCATACATTTGTTGGAATATATTTGGGGCTATTGTCTAGGCCGTTTGGCCAACTGTTTCTGGTCGCTTGTCGATGATAAAAGGCAACTGAATTTAAGTTTGTATTCCCTGAAGGGCATAATGCTTTTCGCAAATGTGTTTAACAGGCAGCCCACATCGAATATACTATATGGCTTTAATCAAAATTAAGAACCGAGGCGATGTCGAGTAGTCTATCTCGTTGAAAAATAAGTTTGTATTAAAAAATAACTTTTCTTGCCTTAAGTCTTACAGGTCTTTGCTCTATACATGTCTGTAATTTTATTCCCAACGGGAATATATACTTATATGATATGCTATGCATCAAAATTAAGAACCGAGATCAGAATGTCCGTTTGTCCTAAAATGTAAATTTGTCTTACAAAATCAATTACTTTTCCAGTTTGCTAAAAGTCTTAGGAATTTGGAATTCTATGTTCATGTTCCATGTTCTTAAATTAGATGCTAGCTTGTGACTGAATCGGTTTTTGCAATAGAATAAGGCAACGTTCGTTTAACTTTACTTTAATTAATAATGCATTTGAGGCGACAATTGAGATGTCCGTTGGAAGGCACATGAATATGACATGAAGATGCCGTCAAGGAGAGTAAATCAAAGTATTCGCCTGCAACGGGCACACAGCCATTACGTATGTATGCAGCAGGATGGCATATGTGAGCATTAGCAATGTCCAAACGTACATAAGTCCCTCATACAGTTTGTCAGTTGCTTTGAATACCAGATGCCCGAGGCTCAAGGCTTCTCACTTTTGAAAGCCCCACAATACGTCAGACTGGACACAGGAACAATTTGTCATCACAGAGCGGGAGCAGAACCAACTAGCTCAACTGGCTTAGCAGGCGTTGAAAGCCAGCGCCTAAAGCTGTAAAATGCAAATTTTTGGCTGTTGTTCCGATTAGCATAGAACAACCCATGATACAAGCACACACACCCACATGTATGTATGTATGTATAAGGGGAAGCATACGTATACAAACATATATAAAACTGGGTACATTTAATATTTCACCGAATGTGCCCAGCACACTAATGGAAAAACAAGTAAGAACGTTGCAGTCGGGCGTTACCGACTGCGGGATACTCATTCACATCCCATCAGCAATTCAGTAGCCAAGTTTAGCTCTAGTACTGCAGAAAATGCAGTTTTTCTCGATTTGCCACGCCCCTAGTGGGCGTAGACATCTCATTTTTGGCCAGATCGTAGAACGAGCTAACAGTAGTCTAACTGTAAAGTTTGGATGCTTACGCTCCAAAAATGTGAAAATTACAGGGTATTTTTCGATATGCCACGCCCCCAAAGAGGCGTAAAAACTATTTTTGGGGAATCGATAGAGGAGGTTACCAGTAACACAACTATCCAAATTTGAAGCTTCTAGCTCTTATACTTTAGGAGATATAAACTTTTGCGGTTTGCCACGCCCCCTTTGGGCGGAGATATATCCACCATAGCTTGTTCGACTTGGGTGGTCAACCCGCGTATATATACCAAATTTCAGGTCTCTAGCATCAATAATGCCTAAAATATAGCAAAATCGGGAAAATCACTATATCTTCAGGTCCGATTTGCCACGCCCCTAGTGGGCGTAGACATATACATTTTTGACCAGTCTTTATAAAATGATAACATTAGCTCACGTGCAAAATTTCAACGTTCTAGCTTTAGAACTTTAGGAGATACAGTTTTATCCGATTTGCCACGCCCCCAATGGGCGGAGATATATCCGCCATAGCTTGTTGAACTTGGGTGGTCAACGCGGACCTACATACCAAATTTCAGCTTTCTAGCTCTTCAACTAACATGATTTCTGGAATATCGGAAAATGCATTTTCCGATTTGCCACGCCCCTAGTGGGCGGATCGGGAAAATTTTAACACTTTATAAATGGGAGCTATACACTAGTATGTGTTCCAAATTTCAAGTCTCTAGCTTCAATAGCGCCGAAAAAAGTTGCGTTCATACGGACAGACGGACAGACGGACAGACGGACAGACGGACGGACAAGACGGACATTGCACAAAACCAATATACTCAATTCACTTTCGTGAATGAGTATAATGACGCAACTTTGCCATGCAGACTTGTTTGCCTCCGAGAATGATTTTGCTTTTGTCAACAGTCCAAGTCCTCCCCAGCACCTGCTATGCTTATGACTATCGATATGAATGTCCCTGCAGCAAACATGTAACAAATAAAAGATGCGTCAACATGGCTTCCAACCATTTATCGCTGATTACAAACAAATATGTTAAGTAAACAATCCAAAAGAAACCCAAAGGTTATTTTTATTTTTCGGTCACGATGAGGGCAACAAATTCTCAATTTATAAGACTATTCCTTAGAATTCAAAGTAATGTTAGCTTAACAGGCAAATCCTACAATACCATTATGTAATTCGCATAGAGCTCATACATTGAATGCTAGAAGTCTAGAGCGTCGTTCCGGGAGAGATGATACGGTTAGCGTTCGCACAATGAGTAAGTAAAGGTCAGCTGAAAAGGTTTTTGCTAAGAGTCCTCCCTCTTTCACATACACATGCAGCACATTGCATAGATCCCAACACAGATACACAAATGACGTTTTGTTGTTTAGTTTAACGAGAAAGGAAATACTGGAAGAAAACGTCTGAGTGTGATCGATCTTCTAGTTTGGAGGTCAGTTGCAAAAAAGTCGCAGTCAGTCAGACTTTGCGACCTTCGAAAAAAGTTCAATTTACCCTAAGTAAGCTCCATGTTTGACAATGAACAGGAAATGTTTAAAAATTTCGATTATCATCTGTACATCCAACTTTTCTATAACGTACAATATAGTGAAATATGATTGGGGCACATCGGCTTTATCAATAATCAGAAAATTATACAAGGGCTAATCAATGCAGCATATATTGTTCTTTATAGTTTTTGCTTCTACTTATCTACAGCCTGTTAAATTCGCCTACTATTTCGAAGCAGATGTACGTGTCACGCTGCACATTGTTAGAGTCAAAGGCCTTTAATGTGGTAATGATCTTGTAGCGTCCATTTATGGGCATTCCATTGGATTCCACTGTCACATTTAGGTCAAAAGGCTCGTGAATCAATTTAGTCTATATGACATTAGTTATCATTAATTGGTCAAAAGCAAAGTCTTAGTATACCTACTCCTGGATAAAAGAATCTGTGTCTGACGTCGTCCTTATTTATAATATGTCTTGTCCAATACTTGTAAAAGTCAAGACTTGTGTCGAACAGAGCTGATTCAAAATCGTGGATTTTCATGCTGTATGGTGATTGCAGCCACGTTCCACGATCATATTTTAACGATGAAAATGAGGCCTAAGATAAAGGAAATATTAATAATGGTTATCAACCATATATTATATGAGCAAAAAGTACTTGAATGCGCTCTCCAGCTTCAATCATCCAGGAGAAAGTAACATTTCCCGAAACTAATATGACATCATCATGGGCCGTAAACGTTATATGTGACATATCGACGACTTCCCTCACATTGAGCACATTACTTTTTGCATTTGAGCAGTCTTCAAAGAAATCCTCGTTTTCAGGAACGAATACATAATTTAGAGCACTCGAATAAATTGCCAATAAAATTACCGTACACAATGGGTAGAGCAACTTCATTTTGACCCACATCGTTTGCTTTTAACTTCGCAATGCAATTTATGCAGTACGGTTTGACACTTTTATACCTCAAATTTAATTGCATATTACATTCGAATCATTAGAGATGAACCTGTTACTAAACATTAAACATACTATTTATATCTAACAAATCTAACTTAAGCTCACATATCCGTTCTAATGTCAAGCGATTTATCACGCGATGCTAATGGCGCGATTGCCTCCAGATTATGTTTCATATTTAATCACACGATTCGAATCTTTACAATGTTTTCCATTCCATTAGATAACAGATTCACAATGTTGGGCACATGACTGCATTTCCTTCCATCGATACTGAAGAGTCCCCAACACATCTCGAATACTGATAGAATTTTTTCAAATCTGCATTTAGTTCGATCTAATTTTTCACGCTCGTAATGAACGTTCAGAGGTAACTATAGACCTTAACAATAACTCACATTAAAGGCTTTTTAGCTTCTAGCTCTCAAGTCGTCTTACTTAAAACAGAATAACTAATACAATTTTAAAACTAATAAATATTTTCTCCTCGTTTTCTACTTGTATTTCTAATTTCCTCTTAACAGAAAACATCTAGAAGCTATAGTTTATAATATTTTGTTTTATTTTATTTTATATATAAACAAAATTGATTTATTGCATTTAAATGAAAGGGAACGTACAAAGAGCCGACATGTTGCTTCTTATTTAGCGTTCGCAGACGTCAAAAAAATTCAAGTATCAATAGCTGGGTCTTATCGCCGTGGAATATATGTACGTAGGAATTCCGCCAGTACTATAGGATAAGTCTACGTTTGTCTGTCAGTTTGCTAATGAATTTTTAAGCTCTGACAAGCTTCAAAATTCTATTACCTGGATTTGCTCTATGAACGCGACTAGCATTTAATTTGCCCTAAGGTCAAACATCTGCCCGCAACGTCCCAGTCTCTGGCCCAGGCCACAGGTCTCGACACTCCACTATAATAATGAAAACGGACAAGTGAAAGTAAACGAGCTAAATTGAAAGGACAGCAGGCAACAATGGCTGCCAAAGAATTGTATTTCACACCTCTCTGCACATAATAATGTGACTCGCATAGCGCTATTTTTTCTTGCCAATATTCAAGTGAAACCACATTGAGCCCATCTAGGCAATTTCGACCTAGCACATTTCTCACCTTTACTCACTCTAATCGGAGAAAACGAAAGTCATAAATCCGAGCGATGTCACACTGGCAACAAAGGGCCAAATTTATCCTCTAAAAAACTTGCAATTGCATCTTTAAGGAATTTAAGGTAAGGCTAGGAAACAATCTTGAGAATATATATAAATTGTACAAATAATTGTGAAATTTTCAACTATATCTTCTAGAGTTTTAAAGCTAGAGCGCTGAAATAATGTAAATGATTCAATGTTGCGATATAGTAATGCTTGAGACCTAAGATTAGGTATAATTACTCGGATTCACCACCCAAGACTTAAAAGCTAAGGTGAATATATCTACGCCCGTAAGGGAATATTTATTAACATTTTAAATGTAAATGCAATATATGCATAGATATGCAGACACAATTTTACAAATTTTTAAAATAAGAGAGAACGATAACTGAAGTAGAGAAATATGAAAATTGAGTAAAAAGTAAAAAAGTGTGTTTGGACGATGCCAACAACACGCGGTGTTCCCAAGCGGTCCCCCATCTAAGTACTAACCGCGCCCGACGCTGCTTAATTTCGGTGATCGGACGAGAACCGATGTATTCAGCGTGGTATGGTCGTTGGCGAAAGCTATTTGGTTAGCGAACAAACATGAAGGCGTAACTGGGGAACAATACGTAGCAAATCCTTGGCCGTATAGTTGGCGTTCAATGGCCAGCAAACCAAAACAACAACAACGAGAAGAAATCTCATAAATAGGTATGTTGTGATGGCAAAATTAGCAATTGGAATATTTATTGACATTTTAAATGTAAATGCAATAGATGCATCTATGCAGACACAATTTTACAGATTTTTAAAATAAGAGAGAACGATAACTGAAGTAGAGAAATATGAAAATTGAGTAAAAAGTAAAAAAGTGTGTTTGGACGATGCCAACAACACGCGGTGTTCCCAAGCGGTCCCCCATCTAAGTACTAACCGCGCCCGACGCTGCTTAATTTCGGTGATCGGACGAGAACCGATGTATTCAGCGTGGTATGGTCGTTGGCGAAAGCTATTTGGTTAGCGAACAAACATGAAGGCGTAACTGGGGAACAATACGTAGCAAATCCTTGGCCGTTTCCATGGTTGGCGCTCAATGGCCAGCAAACCAAAACAACAACAACGAGAAGAAATCTCATAAATAGGTATGTTGTGATGGCAAAATTAGCAATTGGAATATTTATTGACATTTTAAATGTAAATGCAATATATGCAGACACAATTTTACAAATTTTTAAAATAAGAGAGAACGATAACTGAAGTAGAGAAATATGAAAATTGAGTAAAAAGTAAAAAAGTGTGTTTGGACGATGCCAACAACACGCGGTGTTCCCAAGCGGTCCCCCATCTAAGTACTAACCGCGCCCGACGCTGCTTAATTTCGGTGATCGGACGAGAACCGATGTATTCAGCGTGGTATGGTCGTTGGCGAAAGCTATTTGGTTAGCGAACAAACATGAAGGCGTAACTGGGGAACAATACGTAGCAAATCCTTGGCCGTTTCAAATGCTCCATGGTTGGCGCTCAATGGCCAGCAAACCAAAACAACAACAACGAGAAGAAATCTCATAAATAGGTATGTTGTGATGGCAAAATTAGCAATTGGAATATTTATTGACATTTTAAATGCAATATATGCATAGATATGCAGACACAATTTTACAAATTTTTAAAATAAGAGAGAACGATAACTGAAGTAGAGAAATATGAAAATTGAGTAAAAAGTAAAAAAGTGTGTTTGGACGATGCCAACAACACGCGGTGTTCCCAAGCGGTCCCCCATCTAAGTACTAACCGCGCCCGACGCTGCTTAATTTCGGTGATCGGACGAGAACCGATGTATTCAGCGTGGTATGGTCGTTGGCGAAAGCTATTTGGTTAGCGAACAAACATGAAGGCGTAACTGGGGAACAATACGTAGCAAATCCTTGGCCGTTTCCATGGTTGGCGCTCAAACCAAAACAACAACAACGAGAAGAAATCTCATAAATAGGTATGTTGTGATGGCAAAATTAGCAATTGGAATATTTATTGACATTTTAAATGTAAATGCAATATATGCATAGATATGCAGACACAATTTTACAAATTTTTAAAATAAGAGAGAACGATAACTGAAGTAGAGAAATATGAAAATTGAGTAAAAAGTAAAAAGGTGTGTTTGGACGATGCCAACAACACGCGGTGTTCCCAAGCGGTCCCCCATCTAAGTACTAACCGCGCCCGACGCTGCTTAATTTCGGTGATCGGACGAGAACCGATGTATTCAGCGTGGTATGGTCGTTGGCGAAAGCTATTTGGTTAGCGAACAAACATGAAGGCGTAACTGGGGAACAATACGTAGCAAATCCTTGGCCGTTTCCATGGTTGGCGCTCAAACCAAAACAACAACAACGAGAAGAAATCTCATAAATAGGTATGTTGTGATGGCAAAATTAGCAATTGGAATATTTATTGACATTTTAAATGTAAATGCAATATATGCATAGATATGCAGACACAATTTTACAAATTTTTAAAATAAGAGAGAACGATAACTGAAGTAGAGAAATATGAAAATTGAGTAAAAAGTAAAAAGGTGTGTTTGGACGATGCCAACAACACGCGGTGTTCCCAAGCGGTCCCCCATCTAAGTACTAACCGCGCCCGACGCTGCTTAATTTCGGTGATCGGACGAGAACCGATGTATTCAGCGTGGTATGGTCGTTGGCGAAAGCTATTTGGTTAGCGAACAAACATGAAGGCGTAACTGGGGAACAATACGTAGCAAATCCTTGGCCGTTTCAAATGCTCCATGGTTGGCGCTCAATGGCCAGCAAACCAAAACAACAACAACGAGAAGAAATCTCATAAATAGGTATGTTGTGATGGCAAAATTAGCAATTGGAATATTTATTGACATTTTAAATGTAAATGCAATATATGCATAGATATGCAGACACAATTTTACAAATTTTTAAAATAAGAGAGAACGATAACTGAAGTAGAGAAATATGAAAATTGAGTAAAAAGTAAAAAAGTGTGTTTGGACGATGCCAACAACACGCGGTGTTCCCAAGCGGTCCCCCATCTAAGTACTAACCGCGCCCGACGCTGCTTAATTTCGGTGATCGGACGAGAACCGATGTATTCAGCGTGGTATGGTCGTTGGCGAAAGCTATTTGGTTAGCGAACAAACATGAAGGCGTAACTGGGGAACAATACGTAGCAAATCCTTGGCCGTTTCAAATGCTCCATGGTTGGCGCTCAATGGCCAGCAAACCAAAACAACAACAACGAGAAGAAATCTCATAAATAGGTATGTTGTGATGGCAAAATTAGCAATTGGAATATTTATTGACATTTTAAATGTAAATGCAATATATGCAGACACAATTTTACAAATTTTTAAAATAAGAGAGAACGATAACTGAAGTAGAGAAATATGAAAATTGAGTAAAAAGTAAAAAAGTGTGTTTGGACGATGCCAACAACACGCGGTGTTCCCAAGCGGTCCCCCATCTAAGTACTAACCGCGCCCGACGCTGCTTAATTTCGGTGATCGGACGAGAACCGATGTATTCAGCGTGGTATGGTCGTTGGCGAAAGCTATTTGGTTAGCGAACAAACATGAAGGCGTAACTGGGGAACAATACGTAGCAAATCCTTGGCCGTTTCCATGGTTGGCGCTTAATGGCCAGCAAACCAAAACAACAACAACGAGAAGAAATCTCATAAATAGGTATGTTGTGATGGCAAAATTAGCAATTGGAATATTTATTGACATTTTAAATGTAAATGCAATATATGCATAGATATGCAGACACAATTTTACAAATTTTTAAAATAAGAGAGAACGATAACTGAAGTAGAGAAATATGAAAATTGAGTAAAAAGTAAAAAAGTGTGTTTGGACGATGCCAACAACACGCGGTGTTCCCAAGCGGTCCCTCATCTAAGTACTAACCGCGCCCGACGCTGCTTAATTTCGGTGATCGGACGAGAACCGATGTATTCAGCGTGGTATGGTCGTTGGCGAAAGCTATTTGGTTAGCGAACAAACATGAAGGCGTAACTGGGGAACAATACGTAGCAAATCCTTGGCCGTTTCAAATGCTCCATGGTTGGCGCTCAATGGCCAGCAAAGCAAAACAACAACAACGAGAAGAAATCTCATAAATAGGTATGTTGTGATGGCAAAATTAGCAATTGGAATATTTATTGACATTTTAAATGTAAAAGCAATATATGCATAGATATGCAGACACAATTTTACAAATTTTTAAAATAAGAGAGAACGATAACTGAAGTAGAGAAATATGAAAATTGAGTAAAAAGTAAAAAAGTGTGTTTGGACGATGCCAACAACACGCGGTGTTCCCAAGCGGTCCCCCATCTAAGTACTAACCGCGCCCGACGCTGCTTAATTTCGGTGATCGGACGAGAACCGATGTATTCAGCGTGGTATGGTCGTTGGCGAAAGCTATTTGGTTAGCGAACAAACATGAAGGCGTAACTGGGGAACAATACGTAGCAAATCCTTGGCCGTTTCAAATGCTCCATGGTTGGCGCTCAATGGCCAGCAAACCAAAACAACAACAACGAGAAGAAATCTCATAAATAGGTATGTTGTGATGGCAAAATTAGCAATTGGAATATTTATTGACATTTTAAATGTAAATGCAATATATGCATAGATATGCAGACACAATTTTACAGATTTTTAAAATAAGAGAGAACGATATTTGAAGTAGAGAAATATGAAAATTGAGTAAAAAGTAAAAAAGTGTGTTTGGACGATGCCAACAACACGCGGTGTTCCCAAGCGGTCCCCCATCTAAGTACTAACCGCGCCCGACGCTGCTTAATTTCGGTGATCGGACGAGAACCGATGTATTCAGCGTGGTATGGTCGTTGGCGAAAGCTATTTGGTTAGCGAACAAACATGAAGGCGTAACTGGGGAACAATACGTAGCAAATCCTTGGCCGTTTCAAATGCTCCATGGTTGGCGCTCAATGGCCAGCAAAGCAAAACAACAACAACGAGAAGAAATCTCATAAATAGGTATGTTGTGATGGCAAAATTAGCAATTGGAATATTTATTGACATTTTAAATGTAAATGCAATATATGCATAGATATGCAGACACAATTTTACAAATTTTTAAAATAAGAGAGAACGATAACTGAAGTAGAGAAATATGAAAATTGAGTAAAAAGTAAAAAAGTGTGTTTGGACGATGCCAACAACACGCGGTGTTCCCAAGCGGTCCCCCATCTAAGTACTAACCGCGCCCGACGCTGCTTAATTTCGGTGATCGGACGAGAACCGATGTATTCAGCGTGGTATGGTCGTTGGCGAAAGCTATTTGGTTAGCGAACAAACATGAAGGCGTAACTGGGGAACAATACGTAGCAAATCCTTGGCCGTTTCAAATGCTCCATGGTTGGCGCTCAATGGCCAGCAAACCAAAACAACAACAACGAGAAGAAATCTCATAAATAGGTATGTTGTGATGGCAAAATTAGCAATTGGAATATTTATTGACATTTTAAATGTAAATGCAATATATGCATAGATATGCAGACACAATTTTACAGATTTTTAAAATAAGAGAGAACGATATTTGAAGTAGAGAAATATGAAAATTGAGTAAAAAGTAAAAAAGTGTGTTTGGACGATGCCAACAACACGCGGTGTTCCCAAGCGGTCCCTCATCTAAGTACTAACCGCGCCCGACGCTGCTTAATTTCGGTGATCGGACGAGAACCGATGTATTCAGCGTGGTATGGTCGTTGGCGAAAGCTATTTGGTTAGCGAACAAACATGAAGGCGTAACTGGGGAACAATACGTAGCAAATCCTTGGCCGTATGGTTGGCGCTCAATGGCCAGAAAAGCAAAACAACAACAACGAGAAGAAATCTCATAAATAGGTATGTTGTGATGGCAAAATTAGCAATTGGAATATTTATTGACATTTTAAATGTAACTGCAATATATGCATAGATATGCAGACACAATTTTACAAATTTTTAAAATAAGAGAGAACGATAACAGAAGTAGAGAAATATGAAAATTGAGTAAAAAGTAAAAAAGTGTGTTTGGACGATGCCAACAACACGCGGTGTTCCCAAGCGGTCCCCCATCTAAGTACTAACCGCGCCCGACGCTGCTTAATTTCGGTGATCGGACGAGAACCGATGTATTCAGCGTGGTATGGTCGTTGGCGAAAGCTATTTGGTTAGCGAACAAACATGAAGGCGTAACTGGGGAACAATACGTAGCAAATCCTTGGCCGTTTCAAATGCTCCATGGTTGGCGCTCAATGGCCAGCAAAGCAAAACAACAACAACGAGAAGAAATCTCATAAATAGGTATGTTGTGATGGCAAAATTAGCAATTGGAATATTTATTGACATTTTAAATGTAAATGCAATATATGCATAGATATGCAGACACAATTTTACAAATTTTTAAAATAAGAGAGAACGATAACTGAAGTAGAGAAATATGAAAATTGAGTAAAAAGTAAAAAAGTGTGTTTGGACGATGCCAACAACACGCGGTGTTCCCAAGCGGTCCCCCATCTAAGTACTAACCGCGCCCGACGCTGCTTAATTTCGGTGATCGGACGAGAACCGATGTATTCAGCGTGGTATGGTCGTTGGCGAAAGCTATTTGGTTAGCGAACAAACATGAAGGCGTAACTGGGGAACAATATGTAGCAAATCCTTGGCCGTTTCAAATGCTCCATGGTTGGCGCTCAATGGCCAGCAAACCAAAACAACAACAACGAGAAGAAATCTCATAAATAGGTATGTTGTGATGGCAAAATTAGCAATTGGAATATTTATTGACATTTTAAATGTAAATGCAATAGATGCATAGATATGCAGACACAATTTTACAAATTTTTAAAATAAGAGAGAACGATAACTGAAGTAGAGAAATATGAAAATTGAGTAAAAAGTAAAAAAGTGTGTTTGGACGATGCCAACAACACGCGGTGTTCCCAAGCGGTCCCCCATCTAAGTACTAACCGCGCCCGACGCTGCTTAATTTCGGTGATCGGACGAGAACCGATGTATTCAGCGTGGTATGGTCGTTGGCGAAAGCTATTTGGTTAGCGAACAAACATGAAGGCGTAACTGGGGAACAATACGTAGCAAATCCTTGGCCGTTTCAAATGCTCCATGGTTGGCGCTCAATGGCCAGCAAACCAAAACAACAACAACGAGAAGAAATCTCATAAATAGGTATGTTGTGATGGCAAAATTAGCAATTGGAATATTTATTGACATTTTAAATGTAAATGCAATAGATGCATAGATATGCAGACACAATTTTACAAATTTTTCAAATAAGAGAGAACGATAACTGAAGTAGAGAAATATGAAAATTGAGTAAAAAGTAAAAAAGTGTGTTTGGACGATGCCAACAACACGCGGTGTTCCCAAGCGGTCCCCCATCTAAGTACTAACCGCGCCCGACGCTGCTTAATTTCGGTGATCGGACGAGAACCGATGTATTCAGCGTGGTATGGTCGTTGGCGAAAGCTATTTGGTTAGCGAACAAACATGAAGGCGTAAGTGGGGAACAATACGTAGCAAATCCTTGGCCGTTTCCATGGTTGGCGCTTAATGGCCAGCAAACCAAAACAACAACAACGAGAAGAAATCTCATAAATAGGTATGTTGTGATGGCAAAATTAGCAATTGGAATATTTATTGACATTTTAAATGTAAATGCAATATATGCATAGATATGCAGACACAATTTTACAAATTTTTCAAATAAGAGAGAACGATAACTGAAGTAGAGAAATATGAAAATTGAGTAAAAAGTAAAAAAGTGTGTTTGGACGATGCCAACAACACGCGGTGTTCCCAAGCGGTCCCCCATCTAAGTACTAACCGCGCCCGACGCTGCTTAATTTCGGTGATCGGACGAGAACCGATGTATTCAGCGTGGTATGGTCGTTGGCGAAAGCTATTTGGTTAGCGAACAAACATGAAGGCGTAACTGGGGAACAATACGTAGCAAATCCTTGGCCGTATGGTTGGCGCTCAATGGCCAGCAAAACAAAACAACAACAACGAGAAGAAATCTCATAAATAGGTATGTTGTGATGGCAAAATTAGCAATTGGAATATTTATTGACATTTTAAATGTAAATGCAATATATGCATAGATATGCAGACACAATTTTACAAATTTTTAAAATAAGAGAGAACGATAACTGAAGTAGAGAAATATGAAAATTGAGTAAAAAGTAAAAAATTGTGTTTGGACGATGCCAACAACACGCGGTGTTCCCAAGCGGTCCCCCATCTAAGTACTAACCGCGCCCGACGCTGCTTAATTTCGGTGATCGGACGAGAACCGATGTATTCAGCGTGGTATGGTCGTTGGCGAAAGCTATTTGGTTAGCGAACAAACATGAAGGCGTAACTGTTGAACTGGGGAACAATACGTAGCAAATCCTTGGCCGTATGGTTGGCGCTCAATGGCCAGCAAACCAAAACAACAACAACGAGAAGAAATCTCATAAATAGGTATGTTGTGATGGCAAAATTAGCAATTGGAATATTTATTGACATTTTAAATGTAAATGCATATATGCATAGATATGCAGACACAATTTTACAAATTTTTAAAATAAGAGAGAACGATAACTGAAGTAGAGAAATATGAAAATTGAGTAAAAAGTAAAAAAGTGTGTTTGGACGATGCCAACAACACGCGGTGTTCCCAAGCGGTCCCTCATCTAAGTACTAACCGCGCCCGACGCTGCTTAATTTCGGTGATCGGACGAGAACCGATGTATTCAGCGTGGTATGGTCGTTGGCGAAAGCTATTTGGTTAGCGAACAAACATGAAGGCGTAACTGGGGAACAATACGTAGCAAATCCTTGGCCGTATGGTTGGCGCTCAATGGCCAGAAAAGCAAAACAACAACAACGAGAAGAAATCTCATAAATAGGTATGTTGTGATGGCAAAATTAGCAATTGGAATATTTATTGACATTTTAAATGTAACTGCAATATATGCATAGATATGCAGACACAATTTTACAAATTTTTAAAATAAGAGAGAACGATAACTGAAGTAGAGAAATATGAAAATTGAGTAAAAAGTAAAAAGGTGTGTTTGGACGATGCCAACAACACGCGGTGTTCCCAAGCGGTCCCCCATCTAAGTACTAACCGCGCCCGACGCTGCTTAATTTCGGTGATCGGACGAGAACCGATGTATTCAGCGTGGTATGGTCGTTGGCGAAAGCTATTTGGTTAGCGAACAAACATGAAGGCGTAACTGGGGAACAATACGTAGCAAATCCTTGGCCGTTTCAAATGCTCCATGGTTGGCGCTCAATGGCCAGCAAACCAAAACAACAACAACGAGAAGAAATCTCATAAATAGGTATGTTGTGATGGCAAAATTAGCAATTGGAATATTTATTGACATTTTAAATGTAAATGCAATATATGCATAGATATGCAGACACAATTTTACAGATTTTTAAAATAAGAGAGAACGATATTTGAAGTAGAGAAATATGAAAATTGAGTAAAAAGTAAAAAAGTGTGTTTGGACGATGCCAACAACACGCGGTGTTCCCAAGCGGTCCCCCATCTAAGTACTAACCGCGCCCGACGCTGCTTAATTTCGGTGATCGGACGAGAACCGATGTATTCAGCGTGGTATGGTCGTTGGCGAAAGCTATTTGGTTAGCGAACAAACATGAAGGCGTAACTGGGGAACAATACGTAGCAAATCCTTGGCCGTTTCAAATGCTCCATGGTTGGCGCTCAATGGCCAGCAAAGCAAAACAACAACAACGAGAAGAAATCTCATAAATAGGTATGTTGTGATGGCAAAATTAGCAATTGGAATATTTATTGACATTTTAAATGTAAATGCAATATATGCATAGATATGCAGACACAATTTTACAAATTTTTAAAATAAGAGAGAACGATAACTGAAGTAGAGAAATATGAAAATTGAGTAAAAAGTAAAAAAGTGTGTTTGGACGATGCCAACAACACGCGGTGTTCCCAAGCGGTCCCCCATCTAAGTACTAACCGCGCCCGACGCTGCTTAATTTCGGTGATCGGACGAGAACCGATGTATTCAGCGTGGTATGGTCGTTGGCGAAAGCTATTTGGTTAGCGAACAAACATGAAGGCGTAACTGGGGAACAATATGTAGCAAATCCTTGGCCGTTTCAAATGCTCCATGGTTGGCGCTCAATGGCCAGCAAACCAAAACAACAACAACGAGAAGAAATCTCATAAATAGGTATGTTGTGATGGCAAAATTAGCAATTGGAATATTTATTGACATTTTAAATGTAAATGCAATAGATGCATAGATATGCAGACACAATTTTACAAATTTTTAAAATAAGAGAGAACGATAACTGAAGTAGAGAAATATGAAAATTGAGTAAAAAGTAAAAAAGTGTGTTTGGACGATGCCAACAACACGCGGTGTTCCCAAGCGGTCCCCCATCTAAGTACTAACCGCGCCCGACGCTGCTTAATTTCGGTGATCGGACGAGAACCGATGTATTCAGCGTGGTATGGTCGTTGGCGAAAGCTATTTGGTTAGCGAACAAACATGAAGGCGTAAGTGGGGAACAATACGTAGCAAATCCTTGGCCGTTTCCATGGTTGGCGCTTAATGGCCAGCAAACCAAAACAACAACAACGAGAAGAAATCTCATAAATAGGTATGTTGTGATGGCAAAATTAGCAATTGGAATATTTATTGACATTTTAAATGTAAATGCAATATATGCATAGATATGCAGACACAATTTTACAAATTTTTAAAATAAGAGAGAACGATAACTGAAGTAGAGAAATATGAAAATTGAGTAAAAAGTAAAAAAGTGTGTTTGGACGATGCCAACAACACGCGGTGTTCCCAAGCGGTCCCCCATCTAAGTACTAACCGCGCCCGACGCTGCTTAATTTCGGTGATCGGACGAGAACCGATGTATTCAGCGTGGTATGGTCGTTGGCGAAAGCTATTTGGTTAGCGAACAAACATGAAGGCGTAACTGGGGAACAATACGTAGCAAATCCTTGGCCGTATGGTTGGCGCTCAATGGCCAGAAAAGCAAAACAACAACAACGAGAAGAAATCTCATAAATAGGTATGTTGTGATGGCAAAATTAGCAATTGGAATATTTATTGACATTTTAAATGTAACTGCAATATATGCATAGATATGCAGACACAATTTTACAAATTTTTAAAATAAGAGAGAACGATAACAGAAGTAGAGAAATATGAAAATTGAGTAAAAAGTAAAAAAGTGTGTTTGGACGATGCCAACAACACGCGGTGTTCCCAAGCGGTCCCCCATCTAAGTACTAACCGCGCCCGACGCTGCTTAATTTCGGTGATCGGACGAGAACCGATGTATTCAGCGTGGTATGGTCGTTGGCGAAAGCTATTTGGTTAGCGAACAAACATGAAGGCGTAACTGGGGAACAATACGTAGCAAATCCTTGGCCGTATGGTTGGCGCTCAATGGCCAGAAAAGCAAAACAACAACAACGAGAAGAAATCTCATAAATAGGTATGTTGTGATGGCAAAATTAGCAATTGGAATATTTATTGACATTTTAAATGTAAATGCAATATATGCATAGATATGCAGACACAATTTTACAAATTTTTAAAATAAGAGAGAACGATAACTGAAGTAGAGAAATATGAAAATTGAGTAAAAAGTAAAAAAGTGTGTTTGGACGATGCCAACAACACGCGGTGTTCCCAAGCGGTCCCCCATCTAAGTACTAACCGCGCCCGACGCTGCTTAATTTCGGTGATCGGACGAGAACCGATGTATTCAGCGTGGTATGGTCGTTGGCGAAAGCTATTTGGTTAGCGAACAAACATGAAGGCGTAACTGGGGAACAATACGTAGCAAATCCTTGGCCGTTTCAAATGCTCCATGGTTGGCGCTCAATGGCCAGCAAACCAAAACAACAACAACGAGAAGAAATCTCATAAATAGGTATGTTGTGATGGCAAAATTAGCAATTGGAATATTTATTGACATTTTAAATGTAAATGCAATAGATGCATAGATATGCAGACACAATTTTACAAATTTTTCAAATAAGAGAGAACGATAACTGAAGTAGAGAAATATGAAAATTGAGTAAAAAGTAAAAAAGTGTGTTTGGACGATGCCAACAACACGCGGTGTTCCCAAGCGGTCCCCCATCTAAGTACTAACCGCGCCCGACGCTGCTTAATTTCGGTGATCGGACGAGAACCGATGTATTCAGCGTGGTATGGTCGTTGGCGAAAGCTATTTGGTTAGCGAACAAACATGAAGGCGTAAGTGGGGAACAATACGTAGCAAATCCTTGGCCGTTTCCATGGTTGGCGCTTAATGGCCAGCAAACCAAAACAACAACAACGAGAAGAAATCTCATAAATAGGTATGTTGTGATGGCAAAATTAGCAATTGGAATATTTATTGACATTTTAAATGTAAATGCAATATATGCATAGATATGCAGACACAATTTTACAAATTTTTAAAATAAGAGAGAACGATAACTGAAGTAGAGAAATATGAAAATTGAGTAAAAAGTAAAAAAGTGTGTTTGGACGATGCCAACAACACGCGGTGTTCCCAAGCGGTCCCCCATCTAAGTACTAACCGCGCCCGACGCTGCTTAATTTCGGTGATCGGACGAGAACCGATGTATTCAGCGTGGTATGGTCGTTGGCGAAAGCTATTTGGTTAGCGAACAAACATGAAGGCGTAACTGGGGAACAATACGTAGCAAATCCTTGGCCGTATGGTTGGCGCTCAATGGCCAGAAAAGCAAAACAACAACAACGAGAAGAAATCTCATAAATAGGTATGTTGTGATGGCAAAATTAGCAATTGGAATATTTATTGACATTTTAAATGTAAATGCAATATATGCATAGATATGCAGACACAATTTTACAAATTTTTCAAATAAGAGAGAACGATAACTGAAGTAGAGAAATATGAAAATTGAGTAAAAAGTAAAAAAGTGTGTTTGGACGATGCCAACAACACGCGGTGTTCCCAAGCGGTCCCCCATCTAAGTACTAACCGCGCCCGACGCTGCTTAATTTCGGTGATCGGACGAGAACCGATGTATTCAGCGTGGTATGGTCGTTGGCGAAAGCTATTTGGTTAGCGAACAAACATGAAGGCGTAACTGGGAAACAAGACGTATCAAATCCTTGGCCGTTTCAAATGCTCCATGGTTGGCGCTCAATGGCCAGCAAAGCAAAACAACAACAACGAGAAGAAATCTCATAAATAGGTATGTTGTGATGGCAAAATTAGCAATTGGAATATTTATTGACATTTTAAATGTAAATGCAATATATGCATAGATATGCAGACACAATTTTACAAATTTTTCAAATAAGAGAGAACGATAACTGAAGTAGAGAAATATGAAAATTGAGTAAAAAGTAAAAAAGTGTGTTTGGACGATGCCAACAACACGCGGTGTTCCCAAGCGGTCCCCCATCTAAGTACTAACCGCGCCCGACGCTGCTTAATTTCGGTGATCGGACGAGAACCGATGTATTCAGCGTGGTATGGTCGTTGGCGAAAGCTATTTGGTTAGCGAACAAACATGAAGGCGTAACTGGGGAACAATACGTAGCAAATCCTTGGCCGTATGGTTGGCGCTCAATGGCCAGAAAAGCAAAACAACAACAACGAGAAGAAATCTCATAAATAGGTATGTTGTGATGGCAAAATTAGCAATTGGAATATTTATTGACATTTTAAATGTAACTGCAATATATGCATAGATATGCAGACACAATTTTACAAATTTTTAAAATAAGAGAGAACGATAACTGAAGTAGAGAAATATGAAAATTGAGTAAAAAGTAAAAAGGTGTGTTTGGACGATGCCAACAACACGCGGTGTTCCCAAGCGGTCCCCCATCTAAGTACTAACCGCGCCCGACGCTGCTTAATTTCGGTGATCGGACGAGAACCGATGTATTCAGCGTGGTATGGTCGTTGGCGAAAAGCTATTTGGTTAGCGAACAAACATGAAGGCGTAACTGGGGAACAATACGTAGCAAATCCTTGGCCGTTTCAAATGCTCCATGGTTGGCGCTCAATGGCCAGCAAACCAAAACAACAACAACGAGAAGAAATCTCATAAATAGGTATGTTGTGATGGCAAAATTAGCAATTGGAATATTTATTGACATTTTAAATGTAAATGCAATATATGCATAGATATGCAGACACAATTTTACAAATTTTTAAAATAAGAGAGAACGATAACTGAAGTAGAGAAATATGAAAATTGAGTAAAAAGTAAAAAAGTGTGTTTGGACGATGCCAACAACACGCGGTGTTCCCAAGCGGTCCCCCATCTAAGTACTAACCGCGCCCGACGCTGCTTAATTTCGGTGATCGGACGAGAACCGATGTATTCAGCGTGGTATGGTCGTTGGCGAAAGCTATTTGGTTAGCGAACAAACATGAAGGCGTAACTGGGGAACAATACGTAGCAAATCCTTGGCCGTATGGTTGGCGCTCAATGGCCAGCAAAACAAAACAACAACAACGAGAAGAAATCTCATAAATAGGTATGTTGTGATGGCAAAATTAGCAATTGGAATATTTATTGACATTTTAAATGTAAATGCAATATATGCATAGATATGCAGACACAATTTTACAAATTTTTAAAATAAGAGAGAACGATAACTGAAGTAGAGAAATATGAAAATTGAGTAAAAAGTAAAAAATTGTGTTTGGACGATGCCAACAACACGCGGTGTTCCCAAGCGGTCCCTCATCTAAGTACTAACCGCGCCCGACGCTGCTTAATTTCGGTGATCGGACGAGAACCGATGTATTCAGCGTGGTATGGTCGTTGGCGAAAGCTATTTGGTTAGCGAACAAACATGAAGGCGTAACTGTTGAACTGGGGAACAATACGTAGCAAATCCTTGGCCGTATGGTTGGCGCTCAATGGCCAGCAAACCAAAACAACAACAACGAGAAGAAATCTCATAAATAGGTATGTTGTGATGGCAAAATTAGCAATTGGAATATTTATTGACATTTTAAATGTAAATGCATATATGCATAGATATGCAGACACAATTTTACAAATTTTTAAAATAAGAGAGAACGATAACTGAAGTAGAGAAATATGAAAATTGAGTAAAAAGTAAAAAAGTGTGTTTGGACGATGCCAACAACACGCGGTGTTCCCAAGCGGTCCCCCATCTAAGTACTAACCGCGCCCGACGCTGCTTAATTTCGGTGATCGGACGAGAACCGATGTATTCAGCGTGGTATGGTCGTTGGCGAAAGCTATTTGGTTAGCGAACAAACATGAAGGCGTAACTGGGGAACAATACGTAGCAAATCCTTGGCCGTATGGTTGGCGCTCAATGGCCAGCAAACCAAAACAACAACAACGAGAAGAAATCTCATAAATAGGTATGTTGTGATGGCAAAATTAGCAATTGGAATATTTATTGACATTTTAAATGTAAATGCAATATATGCATAGATATGCAGACACAATTTTACAAATTTTTAAAATAAGAGAGAACGATAACTGAAGTAGAGAAATATGAAAATTGAGTAAAAAGTAAAAAAGTGTGTTTGGACGATGCCAACAACACGCGGTGTTCCCAAGCGGTCCCCCATCTAAGTACTAACCGCGCCCGACGCTGCTTAATTTCGGTGATCGGACGAGAACCGATGTATTCAGCGTGGTATGGTCGTTGGCGAAAGCTATTTGGTTAGCGAACAAACATGAAGGCGTAACTGGGGAACAATACGTAGCAAATCCTTGGCCGTTTCCATGGTTGGCGCTCAATGGCCAGCAAACCAAAACAACAACAACGAGAAGAAATCTCATAAATAGGTATGTTGTGATGGCAAAATTAGCAATTGGAATATTTATTGACATTTTAAATGTAAATGCAATATATGCATAGATATGCAGACACAATTTTACAAATTTTTAAAATAAGAGAGATCGATAACTGAAGTAGAGAAATATGAAAATTGAGTAAAAAGTAAAAAAGTGTGTTTGGACGATGCCAACAACACGCGGTGTTCCCAAGCGGTCCCCCATCTAAGTACTAACCGCGCCCGACGCTGCTTAATTTCGGTGATCGGACGAGAACCGATGTATTCAGCGTGGTATGGTCGTTGGCGAAAGCTATTTGGTTAGCGAACAAACATGAAGGCGTAACTGGGGAACAATACGTAGCAAATCCTTGGCCGTTTCAAATGCTCCATGGTTGGCGCTCAATGGCCAGCAAACCAAAACAACAACAACGAGAAGAAATCTCATAAATAGGTATGTTGTGATGGCAAAATTAGCAATTGGAATATTTATTGACATTTTAAATGTAAATGCAATATATGCATAGATATGCAGACACAATTTTACAAATTTTTAAAATAAGAGAGAACGATAACTGAAGTAGAGAAATATGAAAATTGAGTAAAAAGTAAAAAAGTGTGTTTGGACGATGCCAACAACACGCGGTGTTCCCAAGCGGTCCCCCATCTAAGTACTAACCGCGCCCGACGCTGCTTAATTTCGGTGATCGGACGAGAACCGATGTATTCAGCGTGGTATGGTCGTTGGCGAAAGCTATTTGGTTAGCGAACAAACATGAAGGCGTA